>JBBPRT010000031.1:0-40434 GCA_038093175.1 Boletus hoseneyae
AGTATTTAGGACTCAGACGACCTACCCTAAAGCACCTTAGTATCATATATATACCGTACCCTCTCGTCGTTTTTCCCCAGTCCTATTCACTTGTCTACTCTCCCTTGGGGCCTGGACATTTGATTACCACTCTTCCACTACATCTTTACCTTCGCCGTCTCATCCTCGTTATTGGATACTCCGCTACTACTACGTCTCCATACCTACTACCAATTCCACTATCGTCTTCGTCGTTGTCTACAACACCACCACGTCCACAGTCGTCTCCATAAGATCACGCGTACATCCTATTAACTAGGTTGTACTTGTTCAAGGTCTCATCCGGTTTCACTAGATGGACTAGTGGTGCAAATGCATTGCTAACATCGGATAGAAAGTGTGCAGCACAGTCCATTGCACCAGCCACTCCTATTAGCACCACAGCTCTGGTAGCTGAGTTCACTTGTATGCTTATGGGCTGAAAAACCATGCCTAATGAACAGGCAGATGATCTCATGCTGTGTGAGATTAACCCTATTGAAACTAAAGGAGGGGCAAAACTGCTTTGGAAGAGTGGTGGCTAGATGGGATAGCTGGAAACAGCAGGTGCTGTTCACTACTGGAGGATATTTGCTCATAGATACTTGAAGTACACCTGATCCTAGGGGCTGCTCGATGACTCATCAGCATTGTGCTAGTGAGAAATACAAAGATGGGGTAGCCCAGCAGTAGGAGTGAAGGAAAGTTTTGCCCAGACTCACATAGCAGGTCGAGGTTCATGCCAGTATCATTTTAGAATGTCTAGAATGCTGATGTGATTTGATACAAGAAAGGATTGTTATCTTAATCAAAAGCTTCCTTATCATTGCCATCCTTGTTGTTATCATTGTTGTTGTCGATTTGTTTAGAGGTACTGCCATACAAGTAAAGCATCTTGCTGTAGCATTGCCAGCCTTTGTTCTGGAACTAGGAAACCTCTCATTTCTGAAATGACAATTGAGCTTATCAGTTATAATGTGGTATGATGCAAGTCATATACTTACCCTATTGTCACCAATACTCTATAAATAAACCTCCTATTCATTAGCCTCAATAAGCAAAATATTAATGCCATCAGTAATCCTTTGCAGTGTTGGATATGCCAGAATACACTTTTTAGCTATAAAGTTGAAGCAATCAATTCCACTGCAATGAAAGCAACATTAAAAGCTTATCTCCTTCCACTTTGATGCCACTGAGGCCTGGTCCTTGTCAGGGCCATGTGAACTCACAGTCTCAGCATAGACTTCTTGTAAAAAAGTAAAGTTAGCTGTTATTTGCAATCTATGGAAAATAAGCATGTCCAGTATGATGAAAATTTCTTGTACACCCTAGTGTACATAGGATTGCTTTTTGGGCACACTAGCTAGCATTAGTAACTTTGTCTTGCAAAGCACAAGGAATCTGAGAACTAGCTAGAGTAGGAAGATTATATAGGCTTCAGGCATAATATTGGTTGTAATAGCATATGCCTTTCGAACATTGAGCCATTGGGCAAATCAGTGAAACCTAGATTCAGAGACTTACATATGCTAAATATATACAATTATATAACACCCTGAACCATTCACTTCCAAGCCATTGGATAGCAGCTAGGCTTCCCTCATCTTGTGCTCATGTGCAAATACAAACACAACCTTATGTCTGACAACAAAGTCTTGTCACACTCCTCCATCTGCTCTTGTGTGTAAATGCAAATGCAAACATGCCGCACATTGGCATTTGTATTCATATGCAAGGGTAGTGCCAGTGCTCACCTCACTCACCTTTACCTCCTCACACCCCATCTTTGGACCCTCTTTCTCTTGTCATTCATATTTGTTTAAATTCACATTTATGCATACCCATATATGGCACACCCTGTTACCCAAATGCACTACAATAATAGTAACACCTGGCCACAGTCCTCATCGACACAATGGTCCCAACCATGTACGTATGTATGCCACCCATATCCCACCTCTAATGCCATCCCAACATAGTGTGTACCTAGTTGCACAACTCACTTCATCCCTTACCCTATTGTCGGCCCACCCTCATCATATTCACAAATGTGACTGCAAACAAACGTGAATCCTGATGTTTTCCACCTATGTTCACATTTCTTCATAGTCACATTCATTTCCTCATCTAGCATTCTACTCAATCACATTTAAGAACAAACCATTTACATTTGTCATTCTACTTAGTTCACATTCACCATGCCAATATACTCATTCTTGTGTCCAACTCACCATTCAGTATTTTCTTCACATACTAGCTGGCTTTGGCAGCTTTCTCGTGCTATGTGGTATAAAGACGCAATCTATCATAAAAGCACAAGCTCACTTCCCTAGAAGCACCCATATAAACTGGAGTATGAAAGAAACCATAAAGATGCTTGATTTGCTCCTCACACAAAAGTCATAAATGACTAAGTCATTCAACTTTCTACATAAGGTTTTCACATAGGTAGCAAGCTTGCTTTTCCTGAACGAGGAGTTAACAATGGTGTCATCCAGATGGACATCAGTATGTTCACTTAATATTGTCTAAACATGCTATGCCATTGCATCACAAAGCTACCTCTATGTCCTATGCCACCACCATACACCATAATGACTATGGCCTAGAAGTTAATATTGAGCTTGACATGTTATTGAGGTTTGCACAAGATATTGCCTCACCCAACCTTGCCATCCAGCTTAGGGTCATGCACAACATCCTCCTAATGTTGGATTTGTTGTCCTAATCCCTAATTGCTTCCCCTCAGATTGTACACGAGACATTGCATATAGCCCTGCCTTTGCCTTGCACCAGCTCTATCTTTTCTAAAATTTTAGAAGACAGGGAGCAGGCTAATTCTATATTTTATACACCTTTTGCATCACAGCATCTTCACATAGAGTTTATGGCACTTAGGCAGTTAAAAAAATTAATTGCATGTACCACTAACCATGTCAGTGAAATCAAAGCTTTGCTTGCAATGCTGTCTTTATTTATGCCCACCTTACTGGCTCTCCAGTGGACTTCCTTGCCTGGTCTACAATCTACTTGATTGAAAATATACCCATGTTATCTCAGTCTACAAAATTCAGTCCTCTAACTCCACCAGATGGCTTATCAGAGCTCATGGACAACCCCCTCCATGCAACCATATTAATGTTACCTACATCATATTCTCTAACTTTATTCTAGTCCTCTGCAGTGTATGCAGATAGTCTTCTGTCTTGAGCAGCTGAAATCCTCAAGGGAGATGTGGAGCTTGACAAATCCAATTGTGCTCAGCTTGCCCAAGCTTTTAACAAACGCCCTGCACTCACTTAGATGTATGTTGATTTTACTGACAAGGCTATGTGTCATTGTTTTGCCCTGAGTTGGTTGCAGCAGAAAACTAATTGAAGCAAGGTTCGTTTTGCTATTTCACAACTGCCATTTGCATCTTATTTGCACACTGCCAGCAATCCAGTGGTCATCGCAGATAAGCATACTGTCATATTCCATATAATTCTGTTATTCTCATGCTATGTAATTGTCACAAGGGTATTTTTCACACAACCTCTACAAATTCATGTTGTATTCCTGTCCTAAGCTTATGAAACTGCCAGTGGATCAAACCATACAACTGCCCATTCACTTGTCCTCTAAGCCTCTATCAGTCTGTATCTTTGTAATGTAAACTTCTCAACTCATATGAGCAAGATCAAATATCTGCGGTTTATATAGTCCTTAACCTCAGAGTGCCAACTATTATTGAACTTCAGATGAAAGTAAGTATGGGCAGTGAGGATGCATGACTTGAGGCACTTACAGATGTTTTCACCACCTTCTATCTCTTTATAAAGTGAGGTAAGGTATGTTTTCCACTAGGTCCAGATGGGGTTGAGTATTAGTTGAGCTTATGTTTTCTAAGAGGGGAGGATCCAGGTTGTGAAAGGTGCAATTCTAAGTCATCAAAAGCTTGAGTATATGGTGATCTGGAAGCAGTGAGCATTTTTGCAATAAACATAAAAGAAGACAATGGAGCTGCTGAATGATATGAGCACCTGATGCCACCCTCACTGCTTGCAAGTTGTAACTAGCCATGATGAGGCATATGTGAGGGTGTGGATTTATCATTATTATGAGGACATCCAGATGTTGACCCAGGAAGGCCCATCTGGGCAACCAGATCAGTCAGCATATTGTGGTCACACGTGGTACTGATTCTGGGCCAGGCATGCACTCTATCAGGGCCTAGTAAGGGTATGCAGCCAATATTTCAAATTGATAGCAGCAATTTCCATATAAACAATGTAAAGATAAAGGCAGAGTGGGCAGAATGAGCAAAGTGGATAGGTGGGCAGAACAGAAAATAATTCTGGTCAGACACACTCCCTATTAGTCACTTAAAGCAGGCAATGTTTTAAATTAACAACAGTAACTCTCACATAAACATAAAAAAAAGGTAAAATGAGCAAAGTGGGCAAAGTAGGTAAAGTTGCCAACTACCATTGAGAAAAGCTGTCATTCATGCAGGGTTAGCAGTAAGCAATGCTATGATTCTCATTTGTCCAACCTAATGCTTGTAAAATTCAATTCTCAAGGTGACTAGATAACTAACTAAACATAAAAAGGCAAAGCAGAACATATGACCTGTTTTAAAAGTGGGCAGAGCAGAATATTTAAAAAGTTCTCATTCATGCTGGCAGAGTCAGTGGTACTAGTAAGCACATGAAGGTTCATCTCATCAGCCCAACCTGATCTATACATGCCTAACTGTGGTAAAGGTGCCACCAAGGCTTAGCAGTAATTAGGACTCAGCAGGGTCTGAATGAGGTCAACTGGTGGATTTTCAGCATATGTAATATTGACCACACAAAATATGCTACCATTATGTTAGCTCTGAGGTTAGTGTAAGTATGTTTCAACCGTGTGAAGCAACATGCACAGATCAGTGGAACCAATGCCATGTTGATGTGACAGATATAATGTATCCCTTATGACAGCCTGGTACATAACTAAGGCTAGTAGCAGGGGCTTACTAATGTGCTCATTGAACACTGCCATCTAAACAATACAATCAAATGGAATGTGAGAACAACTGGATTATTGGTGGATACTAATACATGTACTATGCACATATGTGACTCAGATTACGACGAAGACAAATTCACTTGATATCCCATTCATGCTTGCCCAGCACCTATGGTTATATGACATGCTATGGTATAAGAGCATGAGGTTAGTGCAAAATTGAGGGCATGAGAGTCATCATTGAGATATGAGCAAGAGATGGCAGAACCACTGAGAGCTGGGAACCAAGAGAGACAGGTGGACAGGATTAATGGCAGCAGAGTGTGCAACCACAGAGAAGTACATGGGCCTGGTAGAGAAAATGTCAAGCATAGCAAGGCTGCTGGTTGACCAGGACAAGTCAATGATTTGGAGATGGTAACATGAGCTTATAGAAATTTCACTTATTTGCACTCAGTTTGCCAGCTTATGTAATACATTTGCAAAAGAAGTTGATGCTATAGCACATGTTAGGATAAGAACGACTGTTACACCTGTGCTCACTGGCATCATCATGTCATGGTACCATCAATCAACAAATAAATATGCTCACTTGGCTTTATGATGCTTGTTTGGCACTATATCTAGGGTAAATATGTAGATTTTGGCATATATACTGTAAACACCTCATATGTTTGGCTATGTAGCATATGTGATTCAAGCTCAAATAACAATAGTCATGGGAACTCACATACAATAATTTACCAGAAATGACTACACACTCTCCTGCATTTTCCTCAATCCATTCTCTTAGGTTGAGAAGCAGTTTCTGGTGTTGGAACCAGACAGGGGCTACCAGTTGCATCACCTTGATGTTGGATGATACTTCCACTGCCATATACTAACTGTGCTAAGTCAGAAGTGATGGTAGGAGAGGGGGTGGATGGAATATGAAGTGTTCTCTGTTGATGTTCCAAATCTCCTAAATCTCCTCATTAATCATTACCCATTCACTCTCTTCTCTTCTCTGGATGTCCCTTGTCACTCTTAGTAAGTGTTAATGTGTCTATGTTTCTGAAACCTTTGCACTTTCTCTAGGTCTAGTATATCCAATCCTAGAAGGTCCATCATTTTGCAAACACCAATGAGACTGACTGGCTTTGATTGAAGCACTGAGAGTGATTCTTCAACTGGCGCTAGATCCATTAGACTTAACAGATGCTCACTACAAAGCATCAGAGGTTGATTGAGATGAGGAATAATGTACTCCCTGTTGATAAATTGTTGGATGTCCTCTGGCTTGAGTTAGAAGCATTGACTGAAGGGGAGAGGTGAGTGGGTGGAAGGAAGAGTAAGGATGGGCAATTGATAGAGTAGATAGCTCATTAATGACTGAGTTGATGAACAGTGAAATGAGAATAGAAAGATGAGAAGGGCTTTTGTTTAAAGTGGATGAGGGTGTTCTTAAAAGTCCATATAAAGCCTTTTGAATGTGAGATGGAGCATGGTGATAGGAATTGAAAGATAAATGAGACAATTGAGGCAAATGAAGAATGCTAAAAGTGATAAAAGGGTTCCTTTGATGATCTCTAAGTCTTTGAGATGTGATTCTCAGGTAATCATTCTTATCATGACATTGGTATTTTTCTCATTTAATTGCACTATTGCAAATACAATAAGGGATTTGAAAAGGAACTCTTGGTGAAACCATTTGAGTATTAATTATAGGACGAGGAATGATCTCAGGTATTATCCTGGGAGGAGTTCTTTATTGAAGTGGAAAAGATGTTGAAGGATGATTAGGATGAATAGGACAAGGACAAGGACATGGCTGGGGTTTGGGATTAGGTGTGTGGGGTGGTGTGGGTCTCCTCTTATTACTTATGTTAACAGGTCAGTTTCTGAACATAAGATTGGGAAGGTAGTAGTCAGTTTCTGATATAAGCTTGAAAATGATATGAAAGGTTTCTAGCATGGAAAAGAACATCATCAGAATGCCACCTGGAAATGTGAAGATTACTGCGTTATCTGTGTTGACGATGGTGATACCAAGTCTGATTGCCTGATAAATAAATAGAAAGGCAACCAGGATATCTTGGATCATGGTCCTAAACCAATGTTCACCATGTGAAATGGTGAAAAGTATTGTGATATCAAAGTCAAACTCCACTTGTCTAGGTGAGGCTCATAACCTTTTGAAGTACAAGATGTACCTCAAAGTGTTATGTAAGAGATAGAGGAGTAAAAGTATTCTTAAGTGGGAACATTCACTTGAGATAGGTGAAACAATAGTTAAACCAAGTGTCTTGCTTTAGAGAGCAGAGAGAACAAATTAGAAGATAACTTGTTAAAATAAAATGAGCTATAAAGGATCTCCTTAAATATATACAGAGATATTTGTATCTATGTACATTCATAGAATGTTTTATAGTATTCTAGTGAATAGCAGATAATGCTCTGATCTATGGTAAAGATACTATCTAATGGAAATAATGATTTAGATGATGAGTAAAAATAATATAATGAAATTGTATTATTATGACCAATATGAATAGTATAAGCACCTCATGTGATAGATAAGATTATATAGTTTGATTAGTTAATCAAAGAGTGAGTCTTGACTAACTTTTTAACTAACTGTACCTTGTAGGGTAGTACTGTTACATTTCTTTTTCCTTTTGTACTACTTTTCCTTCAGATGAGGGACCCCAATGACACTTATATCATCTCATGCTAACCTTTACCTTTGGACTCATACTTGACTATTAAGGTTCCGTCAAGTATTTCTATCATCATTTACTCATTATATGCTTACTCACTTGCAGATGCCATTGCATTATTCTTTTCTTTCTATCTTTAACTCTGCTGACTAATCATTTTCTCCATTTCCATTCACTTCTATCTGATTAGTCATCCTTTTTTGGCCTTTGTATATAAACCCTTAGACACACATATGTATTTTCCCATACTAGTTTTATCTGAACTCTTGCCTAAGTTCCTAGCCCAATACATTGTTTCTTCTTCTCTTGTCACCTGGACTTCTATAAGTCATCACTCTACTTCTAAGTAAGTGCTCCTCTGTAAACTTCATATTAACAACTATTATCATTAATCTCCAAGCCTTACCTTTGTGGTAATGGCCCATCGTCTAGTTGGAAAGAGGAATGGGATTTTGAAGGATGAATAGAGTAGTAGTCAAGTGTACAAGGTCCCCTACTGGAGGGAAGGAGATACAAATGAATAGAACTAAGGAAAGAGAATTAGACGACAGAGGGACAGGTTTATATAGTGAGAGGTGGCATGATTAGAGTAGGTTGTCTGAGTTCTAAAAGGTTTAGGGTAGGCAAATAGAAGCATGATAAGGGAACATGTGAAACAGCAAGGTGTCCATGAGGCATGACATCATAGATAAGGCGATGGTCTGAACCCCTAGTCTAGGCTGATGTCATGTGATCCCCAGGTCACATGATTGGTCACATGGTATGAAGTGAAGTGAAGTCATGTGCCTGTACAGTAGGGGAGTTACATGATCTGAAAAAGAGAAAAATAATAAGTCCAAATTGTAGAGTATGAATAATTGAAAATGAGATGTTATGGGTCCTGAACTACAACACTACCCTCCATTCTCCAGCTTCGAGGTCTAGCCTTGAGTTGGAGAATTCTATGTAGGAGGGACCGAAAGGGGAAAAGAGAGATGTAAACATTGTTTCAGAGATTCCACAGATAGGATGTGGTGCCGCAGTGTTATAGTTCTGGACCTCACGCTACGTTTTTCACTTTTATTCACTTCATTGTACTTAGCACTTTTTACTTTCGCAGTCATGTGACCTAGTCACATGACTTGACCCTTTTTAGGATCATGTGACTTTCCACTCTTCCTTGTCATGTGACCTCACACGTGACCCGAGTCCAGACCAAGTCCAGACTCCCGTCTATCTATGATGTCACGCCTCATGGTTACCTTGCTGTTTCCTCATGTTTCCTTATCTTTGTCCTTCCCTCACTGGCCCTCAACTATTTAGGACTCAGACGACCTACTCTAAACCACCCTAGTATCATATATATATATACCATTCCCTCTCGTCGTCTTTTCCTTAGTCCTATTCACTTGTCTACTCTCCCTTGGGGGCCTGGACATTTAGTTTACTACTCCTTTCTCTACTCTTGCACTTCTGCCGCCTCATCCTCGTCATCGGATGCTACATCGCTTTTACGTCTCAATCCCAACTTCATCATTTACCATTGCTCTCGTTGTCATTGTCGACATGTGCCTCCAACAAATCGTCTCTATAAGTTCCCACCTTATCCCTGCTGATACGCAGGTCTAAGACATCCAAGTTCCCATCCGGTTTCACGCGGGGTGGAGTTTGTGAAAGTTGCTTATTGCCTCTTGGGCATGGGAGAGATTAATGGCAGGTTCCCAGGTACAGTCTTCTTTGTTCCAACCTTTCCAATGAACCAAATATTGAAGCTTACCATGATAAAGACATGATTGGACGACACAGTCGACCTCGTATTCTTTGTGACGTTCTTCTGTCATATGGATAGCATCTGGTTTAAATACAGGTTGACCGGCCTGCGGTGCTTTGTATGGTTTGACTCTGAAGATATTTACAGTGGGGTGAATGGAGATGGTGGAAGGAAGAATAAGTTTGACAGCATTAGGGAGGACAAAGGAAGTACAATATGGGCCGATGAATTTTTGTCACAGTGTGGCTTGAAATGCCACCAACCAGCGCAAAACCTAATAGAGCATTGTGACGGCTGAAATGCCCACATACCTACTCTCATATGTGGAGTTGAGTCCTGAAAATAACGGACCTGGTAGCTCAACAGTAGAGCACAGGTAGCTATAACCTGGGGTTGCAGGTTCGACCCCCACCTGGGTCACTTTTCACTTGATTGCAACAAGTTGATGACTTATTCTAACAATTTTTGTGTTAATTTACGTGTGGGATAAGGGAGTTTGAGATAATCGGTGGATAACCAGACCAGATCACTGATAATGTAGGAGGGGGCGGAGGATCATTTAGATTCTGCAGATTGCGTCATGCAATCGCAGGTTTTTTGCAGAACTTGTTTAATTTTGACCAATGTTTTTTGCTAGCGACCCCCCGGGAGTTGTAGTGGAGATTGTGGGTTCCGATCCCATGTGTGGTGTGTAATTTATCATAACAGAAAAGGGTGTGGTGCTGGTAGCAGTGGTGAGTGACAAGTTATGTGTGAACTGTGCCATTTTGAGCCATTTGGCTGAGGTCTCTTGTCATTTTGCTACATAGATTAAAATAATTGTGGAGGAAATGCGATGCCAAACAAGTTCTCAAATTGCAAACCTCATGGTAACCTGATCATTCTTGCCCACTGTATGTGCTTTTCTGCCCTGAATTGTCCAAATCCCCAATATTCCAGTGCAAGGTTCAAACTCTAGTCACATTAAATTCAATGGTGCCATTGAATAAGAAGTGGGGGACACCCATCAACAAGTTCCTAATCCCCTCCGTGCACAAAGATATGGACAGAGCTATTTGGAAGAATTACAAACAACAGGCAGTATGTTACAGGTATCCGGAGGAAAAGATATACAAAATGTGGAAGAAGGACAATGCTGGCATTGTAGAATCTCTGTATTTGATGCAAAAAAAACTTGCTGAGTTACATGCCTCTGTCATTAACATATGTCTCTGCCTGGGTCAATCTGCCCAAAACCTTTGTCTTCTACTTGTGTGAATGGAGGCTGTAAATCATGGAGTCAAAGAAATGCAACTTTAAGGTCCTACAAGATGTGATCATGAAGCTAAAAAGAGACATAGGAACAAAGCTATGGCAATATCTCATTATTCACTGCATGGTTGTTGAAGAACTCTTGCAGGCAAAAGTTGACAATGTGGGGAGACAGCAACTTGACATATTTGATGAGTACATTATACAAGAAGCATGCTGCTGGCTATGGATCAGCAAGAAAGAAACCTCTGAGAAAAAGTGGGGCCTGCTTGAGTTGGACCCCATTGACAAATCAAATGTCAATATTTTTGGTATGCATACTAAATTCTCCATACACGTTGCTCACACAGTTTTGCAGTCTTTGACAATCTGCCTGCTAAGCTACTTACCTGCAGTAATGAATGGATTTGGGGATCAATTCCAGGCCATGAACAAGGATGGTACAACAATATGAAAGTGCTGACTAAATCAGTAAGAAACAAAAAGTGAAGGGCCACTGTTGCAGATATGCCATGGAGAGAGTATGGAAATGCTCCGCACATCTGGAATGAAAGACTAGAGCATGTGATCAAGTTTCTCAGTGAGCAAGCTGAGGCAAACTTCAAAATTTTTTTAGTAAGTACTCCTCGAATCAGTGGGTGTGTGAACAACTGCCCTCGTCAATAGGTTGAAGCAAAAACAAGCACAAGTGAATATGAAAGAGTATGTCTTCCTGGCTTCATTCTGTTGTCCACTAATATGACAGCAGGAGTTCTGCTAGGTAGGCGGGGTCAGTTAAACAAAGGTCCTATTTGTGGTGCTAACTGACCTTGTACAGAGCTTTTCAAGACAAACATGTTGTGAGGTGAGTAAGTGTCATGTTCCATCTGCATTGTTAACCATGCCCAGCATTTAGGTAGTATGCTTCACCTCCAGAAGAGTGGTGCACACACTCATAGCATGCAGGCAACTAACAAGATTATAGGGTGGCCAGGTTGGATAGTGTGGAAAGTGAGTCTGAAAGTGAGGAAAGCAAGTATGGAAAAGTGTTGACCTGCCTTTTGAAATCTAATATGCAACTAGCAGTGTTTAAAGTGAAGATGATAACACGGCGGAACCCATTGTGTAAGTGAGGCAGAGCTAGCAGTATATCTAATCAAATCTTACCCCCAGGGAAATAGTGATGGAGAAGCCCACATATATGCCATGACCAGAGGGACACTGGGGCAACCATTAATGAGCACATAGAACTCAAGCTTCTGTAGACATCAACATGACTGAAATTACAGGGTAAGTGACATGATGCTAGCAGTATCTAAGCTAAATTAGTAGCAACAAAGAAAGGGCAAAGCAGCAGCTCCCATAAGTACCTTGACTGACAGACACCTTGATGACTGCTGATGAGAATGTAGAAACCATGTCTTGATGCCTGAAACAGCGCATGTGTGAGTTTGAGATTCCCTCCATAGTATATGTACAAAACACTATAACAGGCAATTGGACAACCCAATAACCCAACAAATCATCCAGGATTATGTCTATGGTGATGATACAATTATTTGCACACATGAGAGACTTGCAGTCACATTGGGAAACCACTACATTGCCCAGATATGGAGCACACTAGTGGATGCCATGTGCAAGGGTGATAAAGAAGAGGATAGGTAGGGGGAAGCAATAATAGATGACACTTTTGAAAAGTTCATTGCTCCAGAGCAGAAACGTCTCAATTTGCTCAAGGCATTATTGCAGGAAATTTAATTGCCAATGTAGTTTCACAATTACAGAATATTCCTGATATGATGGTAGATGGTATTCTATGGCCCTCTGGACCTGTGATGAATGCATCTGCATAGACTCAACAAAAAAGAGAGATGAGGAGTTCCTGCTGACAAAAATGAGCCGATTATAGCTTTGACTCAGGCTCCAACTCAGAACCGACAAGAGATGACTAACATGGGAGCACCAGGCTGGCAATTGGTCAGTTCTCATAGGTTTTAAAGTGAGACCTGGACCTGAAAGGTTTATGAATGTGGAGACCACTCAATGTTTTGTTTTGGCAGGGAATCGCAAGATTCAACGTTGGCGTTTATTTTTATTCCTGTGCTGAGGTCTACACAAGTGTAAGAAAAAAAAAGGAGATAGAACAGGATAACAAGGGGAATCACTTAGCAGCAGGTCTAGGAGATAGGGACAGTGAGAGCATGGTCATGATCACAAACATATATGCAATGTGGTGCACATTACATTTATGTTCTTATATGCAGTAATAGAAGCAGACACACACATGGGAAAGGCCAGTAGTGGATGGCAGTATGGAAGGTGAGGACAAGTGTGAAAACACAAATGAACTGGTGCAAAAATGAAAGGGAGTGGGGGTGAGTTAATATCAAATTAGAGTGTTATGAAGTTGCTGGGCAAGGGATGAGAACAAGAGAGAGGCACGGTGAACAGGTGGGGTGTGCATGCAAGACATGTCATTGTCATTTGCAACGGTTGTAGTGTGATGCAACACACCACCATCATCAAAATAGGGTGAAGTCTGAGCACAGGGATCAAGGACTTTTATGGTAAGAAGGAAGTGAGTACTGAAGATACCAGTGAGATCATGTAGAAAATTGTCCGAATAGGCAACAGGGATGCGTGTAATGGCTCCAAGATCTCGTCATTAATGCCAGGGGGGCCTGAGCCTAAGGCAGAGGAAAGGTGACTGGTGACTGGGACCGACAAATCAGTGAACAATGTTGAGGTCAAAATGCACCATTAAAACAGTATTTCTCTAGCTGTTCTACTCAACCAATTGTCATGTAGTGGACCAGACTAATGGAGGGCATTCAGTCTTTTCCCCTTTTCCATTGAAAGAACAGAACTACTGCCTTCATTTAGGTTCTGACAGACTAAGGGGGTTCTGCTCTCAATTCACAGAGGTATACTTAGGAATGAGGGTAAGTATCCACTTAGTAGGGTCAATGGGTATGTCAACCCTAATGCCCACTTGCATTAGGAAAATCTTCAACCACTTTCCATGAGATAGATGGCCAGATTAATATGCTAGGCTAGGGAGAGTATTCAGCTCAGACAACACCTATACTTTATTTCCCCTTGGTTTACTTCAGGTTTGCTTTGACAATAAATCATTATTATACAAGATCACCAGAAAAGTATTCTATCTTCAACCAAGCTCACACCTTTACCTATGAGGGGCATTGTTCATAGTCCTCTATTGCCCAAACAAGATCATGATGGTGGAAAGAGACAGCAAGTTCCTCACACAATTTCCTAATCTTTCTTGAATCATCAAAGGTAGTTGATGCTGGATAGAATAATGGCTTTCAAAAATAGATGCATAAGCTAGGACTTCTATTAACAACTCAGGACCTACAGGTAGACATTCAATGCAGACAAGGCCAGCCAAGAACAAGGCAGGTTAGTATATGTTAACCCTATGGAATGAGATGGTCTTTATACATCGCACAAAGGATGTGAAGCAAATAGAGCAACTTACTACAAGAATTGCAAATGGCAGCACTATTACAATGACCTTGCACCTACGATTATTATTTCCATGGTGAAGAGTAACATTGACAATAGTTGTTGTGGTTGCATTGTGCGTCAAAGAAATTTGGCCTACTCAAGTTATATCGCAAACAAGGATATGGTGGGTGTGGAGGCCTTCAACCTCAAGTGGGCACAGCCTCAGACTGGACATCTTCATCAATAAAATCACTCAGCAGGGTCAATAGAGGGATGATTGGTGCAGATGCTGCTTTTTGGGCTCTGATATTGCATATATCTCTATTGTGTTTGCCTCTTTAAGTTATCTACTACAATGATGCAGCTGAGTTTCTACTTTGTCCAGTGCTATAGTATCTATGGAAGCTATGACACAAGGGTAAGAATATCCTACATACCATAGTTCAGTTACCTGCAAAGCAATTTGAGTAATCACACACTAACATATCAGTTCTGCTGCATAAAGCTATCAAAAAGAAACAATCACCATGCAGCGACATCAATTTTGCACATAACCCAATGTCTGGAATAATAGAGCAATATTTAGTGACCTTCATATTGTGCCATATGTGTTTATCACTTGCATTGTACCATGCTCAGATAGAGTGACAGAGGTGTATATCCTTAATGTTAAATATGATCAGCCTAGAGGTGCTATCTATCATGAGCTATATGAGGGTGTCCATCAAAGGGTGTGTGTATTCAGAAATGGCAAAGTGGTTGACCATATTGTTCTGTGTACAACCGGATAAATGTCATGTTTAAAATCTGTAAGGGTGATGAATGTACTACAGGAAGGGTTCACACAATGTTCACAGTCAGTGGTGGGCATTCTATCATACTACCCACTTGGTTAGGACACACAGCAGAGCCAGGCAGTTGGGGTATAGAGGTGTTGATCTCTTCTACCCCTTGCAATACTGTGCCTTGAGTCCTGGGTGACTGTGCTGTACATACTATGACCACTGCCCCAAGTCAGCCAGATGCCAAAGAAGACACCAGCCCCAATGATTCTGTATTGCCTCAAGTTAGTATCTTCCAGGCCCAGGCACTGTCAGTGCCAGACTTGTAGATCAATGACATCGATCTGAATCGAAGGCTCATTGCCTATGCCATTGCATCCACTGCAATAGCAATCAATTTGCTCACTGAATCCAAGTCTGCACCTCCAAGTCAGGCCTCCATTTCATCTATTGGCCTGAGTAGGTCAAACCATTAAGCAAGAAGCACCCCTTTCCTGCTGATCCCCCAACCTCTTCATTTATTCAAGTTCCTTCACAATTCTCATCAGGATCATCTTCCCACAAGTGTGGTCATCTCTCTGATACTGCTGCGACAAGCATCGCTCTTCATGCCATTGACTCCTCACTCTGGCATGTTGGTGACATCATGTCAACTAAAATTGTCAACCCACTGAAAAGTATACAACTTGCCATTCCAAGTATCTACAGCCAGGAAAATATGTTATATGAGTATCATCATTTTTAATGGCTCAAATAACTATTAATTCTACAATCACTATTATATACAATGCAATTTTGTTGTCTCAAGTATGCTATGGACTTGTACAATTTGCACCATTCCGCCCATAGCACCAAATGATGTACTGATTTGTGAGTAGTAGTGTCTCAGGCTACATTCAATGTATGAGATTTGGTATGCTATACATCAAAATTGTCATCTACATCCTCTGCCAAGTCTGAGTCCATCTCCTGTAAATCTTGACAAGTCAATAACAACACTTAATAATTGTTTCACATTTCCTGTGTAATGCGATCTCACATAGCACTTGCCTTGGTGCAATCTCCAGTTCTATCTGCATTTCTGTTGGTTGGCCCAGGTACATTAGCAGCTCTAGCCTGAATGTCGCTCTCATCCTCAGTGGGGTTGACCTCTTCTTTGGAGTCTTCTTCATCTGGGTTACCATGACTAGATTCAGTGTCTAACTTAGAGTTGTCCTGCTCACATTCATCTGGTTCCGAGATGCAGATAAAATTGTATAGTGATACGAGGTCAGCAGGTAGATGAGCCTGAATTTCTAGGTTATATTCAAGTAGGAAGAGCAGGATGCAAAAGTGGCACTTTAGAATACCAAAGATTCATTCAATAACATTATGGGCTGATGTATGACAAAGGTTGAATAACTTTCTTTGTTTTTTGGCCTGCAGAGAGTATTCAAAAAGAAAAAAAAAAAAAAAAAAAAAACCTTTTGCTCACATAGATGGTCTGGCTTAGTCTTGGTGCTGCAGATCCACCTCATGCTGTTGACTATGCCATGTTCAAGACACCCAAATAAGTGTGCCCAGATTTCCAACTTGTCCTGTTTAATTGACAACCCAAGGAACATGATTTATCTTGAGCTTCCTACTTGCCATCAGAAAGGCACTGACAATTAATGACTCCACAGATGCATCCGGTATGCACACTGTTTTTGTCAATTACCATTTTTATAACAAACAGAGCACTTCCTTTTTGAATGAAGGAAGGTTGTCTCCTCAAAACCTCCAGCTTGTAGGCTGCAAAGACTTTCTCAGTGAAAAAGGATAATGACTGCTTTCCAATGTCAGCACCAACAACCCTCAAATCATCTTCTCAGTGGTCTAACATGGCACATATGAGATCTATCAGAGTTGCCTCTGAGTATGATAAAGAGAATTCATAGTTGACCCATCTGTTCAGTGCCCTCTTTCTAGGAGTAGCACACGTTTGTTCAATGAGGTCATCACTTCATAAGGCTAGTGCAATCTCCTATGAAATCTCTCTCTCCACAAATAGCAATGTAGATGCACATGCCAATTTCTGCTGCATAGCATGCAAGACACTCACATAGGTTGTCCATGTCTGTGTAAACATTATCTGGGAGATTTTTAGTTGCATGCACTACCTGGAATCACGTGATGTAGGCCTGTATGGCAATGTTGTTAATTGTTCTGAAATACATTTTATAGGACTAATTTAATCAATCCTTACTAACCTTATAATGGTTGTATCCATACATTAACTCCTAAGCCCTGCATAATGATGTTTTTGGCCTGTTGGTCTGCACATCTATGAGCTAGTGTCTGGTGTGGAGCTTGATGGTTTTTTCAGCAAGGTCCCCATGAGAAATGAACCCATCAGACAGGGAAGGGAGCCTATCAAAAATGAGGCCTAGTGATAACCAAGTGCAATTCATAAGTGTGCATGTGAGGACATGGGCAGCACAAGTGTGATCATAGTTGAGCACCCATTTGAACATTTCAATCAAATATTGGTCAATAATAGTATCTTTGTCAAGTGTGGGTTCTAATTTGCTCCAAGCCAACTTCAGGAAAGAAGTTACAGAAAAGGTTGCCCATTCAAACATTTGTGAAATGATCTACATGTTGCCCAAGGTCAGGGAGACTGAGGATAATGGGTTACTTGTATTGAATTTAAATGAAATCAACACCTGCTTAAGACTCTCTAGCACAGTGGCATACATCCACAATAGCAACAATATTCTATTCGCAAAAGATGTTCATAAAATTTTGGGACTTAATTGTCAAATAAATGAGATTAAATGACTTACTATCTGTTATATCCTCTGCTTTCATTCATGAGACCTCCAACTGATATATGTTCTCTATCCACATTGCTTATGGCTGATTTTTGCCATGAACCTTTAGTTGAAATACCTTATATAGTAGGTTATTTCAATATTCTTGCACACGATTTGTCCACTGAGTAACACTGGCAAAACCTACTGATGTGGTTCCAGATACAGTGGCAGTGATTTTACCCAATTAAACAGCATGGAACTTGCTTTGGTTCCAAACACAATGCGATAGAGTATTATATCCTTGACACCATAAGCTCCAAAGAACTGGAGCACCAATGTGGCAATAATGCTCATGATTATGATCCTCTCTAAACAGTGAGTCACTCTCATCTTGTGAATTGTCTTCATCTTTAAGATGGACTTGTAACAGTTTGTTGATCATTCTGAGTGGTTCTTTGAATAAATGGATCAAACTGCCAGAGGCTTGCATATTCCCCAATGTCTTGCTGAATGCTAACAGATACAGCAAATATGGAGTGGCATGGATGATGAAGGGGCAGGAAAAGTTGTGAGGTCAAAGAAAGATTTAGAAGTGCCTCTCTGAGGTCTAAATATCCTGGTTGAGGTATGTGGCAGAAAGTGACATACCCTTCCTTGGTATAAATAGGCACCATGTTAACATTGTTGTCTTATATGGGCAGGAAATTCATTAGGTTGTCAATTTCAACCCTATTGCAATCACTGGGTAGGACAGTGAAAAGTCTTCCATGTTTTGCAATTATTTCCCCCAAAGGCACATCTCTTCACTGCTTCATTCACATAGGAAAATCTGTAATCAGATATTAGGCTGTGGAGGTTATGAGAATGAAAGTAGTACTTACATAATGTAACTTGCCAATGAAAATGTAAAGATTGATATATTAGTGTAATTGTGGTCAAGCTCCTAGTTAGATCTCTCACAGTTCATGCTGTCATTATCCAGGTATTGTCAAAGCTTTTAATCCTGCACATGACAAAGGGTGATCGCAACCAGAGTGTTGTTCACCAAAAACCCATCCTCTTTCCATACTTGTGGTGTATTGTCAATCCAATCTGACCATGCATCTTGAAAACATTGATGGAGTTTTCTAAACTGCTCTAGTGTGAGATACATGATGCACTGTCTTTCATTCCTCCTTTCCCTGTCAAAGAATTTCCAGAATAAGCAATCTGGTTCTAATATGAAAATAAAAATGCATTGTTCCATTTGCCTTGTTTTGCACATTTTTTCATTGAAAATATATGTAGTTGCAGGTCTCCTTACTATGGAACCAATAAACCTTGTGGTGTGATATTTGTGATAGAATTCACACAAATATTTGCACCAGAACAAAAGGTGGCTTATAGTATTTCTATAGATGATTTGACTGCAACATACATAGGTTAAAGGTTGTGGATATACCATTTGACAATGCAAGTCATTAAACCGCATTTGATGTAATGTGTGGGCAATAAATATGCAGATCACATAATGGTGTTCTTTCTTCATCACTGAAGTTTGCCCATTCTGGAGGTTGGGATTTAGACCAGTATGTCTGGCATGATTCTTTCTAAGCACATTCTTTGGCACCATTTTCAACCAAATGTCTCCTGATTCCATAAACCAATACAAAGCATCATTTCTGTGAGGTTGAAGGACAGGTCACTGGTGTTAGTGTCTGGCCAAAGATGCTGTGGCTAGCAAATATTGAGTCAGAACTCCATGCAATGATCCACTACAGTATTTGGCAGAGCAGTGTTAAGTCTGAGCCAGTTTCCCTCATATATAACATGGTCAAGGGCATGGCCTGCCATATGCATAAATGTCTTTGGAGCATTAGGGTCAAGCTTGAACTGGTCATTAATGGCCATAAAATAGTGTGCCTCTTCAGCAGTTGCAATACCTCCTCGGTGCTGTTGTTCTCAAAGAGATGTCTTAGACTACTGAGTTTAGTCTTCTTTGCCACCTTCTCATAGAATTTAGAGAGATAGTCTGATTGAGCATTTTTCCTTCTTGCATTCTACACAATGCCTTGCTCAACTGTATGTCGTGAGTGGTTCATCATGTTCTCCCCATCATCATATTGTTAGGGAATTGAGGCTATAGCAAAGGGTTGGTCTATGTTCCCTTCATTAATTACTCAGTCCACTTCGACTCAGTTATTATAGAATAGGATATCATGTGCTTGTTCATCCTTGCAGGGCTCAGGGTCTGGGTAACCAAACTTACAGAGCATTAGAGTTGCCATTCATCATTGTTTTAGAATGAAAACAGATGGGTTTATGTGATGAAACAAAATTGAAGATTCTATCAAGGGGGGAAACTTTGTAAATTAGCTGACAATTGTGCTCCAAGTCTGCATGTTGTCATTCTATTTAAGGGATACTGCCATATACCCTGGTAACCAGCCCACTATCCATTATTTTGGTTGTCACTAGGTGTGTGCAAATGAAAATGATCCTAAATGGAATGGTAAATCAATGTTTCCATCATACATTCGTTGGTGTGCTCCTGGTTAGTTCTTGATCAGAATCATTCTTGCAATGTGTCTTTATCATGTATGAGTTGTGACATAGATTGTGCTCACACACTTTGCACATGGACATGGAACCAGGCTAGTCTTTTTCCTAAGTCTCCTCATCAATCCAATGGTGAAGCTATAGTGTTGACGGTTACTTGCAATTGTATATCATATATTGGATCATTGGCAATTAACCTTAGGGTTAAATTTAACTAAATTGGATTTCATATCCATCTTCATTAGATAATAATAACAAGTAGGATGATGACATGCAAGATGTTTCTGCATATGCCATCTGCGATCAAAGTGGAAGAATTAGAAATAGGAGTCAAATATCTACTATGTGCTATTAGAAACTCGCTTGCTGATATGCATCGCAAGGGTTATTATTGGCAGTTTGCATTATCGCAAGGACTTGAATCATGGCTGTATGACATACACAACTGCCTCCTGGATGTATAGCCTATTATACAGCTTCTAGGTCCAAATGACCAACCATCAATGTGCTAGCCCCACTCCACAATGCATCTTCTGACAACCTAGCCTTAGAGCTTATGTGGATACCAGTGTCAAGTCAGACATTTTAAGACCTTTGCATCATCTTTATCTGCAAATTCTAGAAAATAACCTTGGGACTCAAACCATCGCCCCTATAAACATGCCAAAAAGGCACTGACCAAATTGTGACAGCTAATTGCAATCCTCAACAACTGCATTTGAATCCTCCTTACACTTATGTCATATCACACACAAAATGGTATGATGAATTAAGCATTGATTGTCTGGTCTGTGATTAAAGTTGAACCACTGCATTTACTACACTGCATTGAGATTGCTACTCTCTTCACAATAGGACCTACTCTATTTTCATGAATTCATTGCTTAGCACCCCATTTAGTATGTCAACTATACTGATCCACACTCTTGATCTTAATTAATGTCTTGCCATTGATTCCAGATCTGTTTGATTGGGTCTAGAGCATCCCTCTGCTTGGAACAAATGCAACACCAATGCAATCAGCCCCTCAAATAAGAGGAGCTTGACATTCTTAGGATTTAAAAAGGTACACATGACCACCACAGACCCTCTTTCCAACCACCATGAACATTGATAACAGTCCCACACCCTCTCTGACTGGAGCTAACCACTTTGCATCTGCATTGCCTATTTAAACACCTCCACTTGTTGATTATACTGACATCAACTTGAATGTGTTTATTACATGTGCTTAGGGATTGGTTTACAAAAGCTGCATAGACCAAATTTTTAATTTACCTGATCATGTGACCTGTGTGACTAGTGCAAAGTTAAAATATATCAGAGCACCACAAGTGTCTTGCACATCAACTCATATATGTCGGATACTATTACTGCTCTGGAGTTGCAAAATGCATTGTAGTATATGTGACAATGATATCAGAGGCTTTCTAAGTTACTTTTAGACTGGTCTAAGTCTAAGTAACATCTAGATATTTTTTGTTTGACAAAAATCAGACAAGGAATGAAACTATCAGGTGTTTAATAGGCTAGACAGGAGAGTCTATGCATTGTGCATGCTCTGGGAAGATGAGACTTGCATTTAAAATTCTGCTTTTCAGCTAGAATATACTAGAAATATATTGGAATATCTGGAATATTTTCCAACATCCTATAGGTTGTGAATCCATTGTGATTTGCAAAATGGTTTCAGAGATGAGATGAGAGCCTCAGCGTGACATGCTCAATCAGAGTATGAAACTCTATAGTTGGCTTGTTAGCACAATTATCAAAATTTAACCTTCAAGTCCCTTAGGTCTCAAGTTTGATAATATATGCCATGTGCAGATGTCTACTAGAATCAGATGTTCTCAAAACTGTCAAGGATCATTTTGAGGCAAATCCACAGCTAAAGAGTGACACTAGGTTTATCAAACTCTTTAGTAGTCACTCGCATGGGCAGAAATGAGCGTTTGAGGAAGGCACTTCCCACAATAACAACAAAAATCATCCCCCACTGGCAGTTACAAACTGCCACCACTACAACAACCCACCTGCCACTCCTGGGCCATCTATTGCAGGCCCATCCTATTTATCCACCACTCATAGGACTCATGTCATCAACTACTTACTACTTGACTCTACTAATAGACTATAATCTAATGTTTATTTAACTAACATATTCCTGAACTTTGATACATATGCTTTCCAATCAACCTCATCATCATCTAAAGCAACTTATGTATATTCAGATTAGAATATTCATCTATTTATACAGTATATTTCTGCCCTACTAGCATATAGTAATTATACTGTATTTACTACTGCAGCCACATACCATTGGGACAATGATTACAACTTGGACGATGTCCCATAATCAGCCTAGAAGCAGAGATTGAAATGTACTATAACAATGTGTGACATCCTTTGAAAGTTGTCCAGAGAAATTTTGTAACACTGTGTACTTTTCACTTTTTATACTGGCATCTCTTTGGCACACAAAGCATTCAACAAATTATCTCATTCTTGTTCTAGCATTCAAGGTAAGTGTTTTTCTTTTTCCCCACCTCTCTCTATTTTTTGGCTCTCAATCTGTGGAAATACACAAGTTATTGACTTTACATTGAAATTTTTGCAACTCTGGAGCAGTGATAGTATCAGCAATCCTAGCTCATAAATATCAACACCACACAGTGTGGTTGATTCCTTTGTATACAATCTCTTTGGTTGCTTGTAAACCTTTTTCTTCTTTTCTTATCCCACACTCATGCATATATGCAACTATGCCATTGTAGCTTTGGTGGCCCACACATCCTCTTGCTGTTTGATGCACTCACTGCATTGCACATTAATATTGGGGTTGGCAGACATATAGTTGTCATTAAAGTCAGCAAGCCAATGGAGTGCTTCAAGCCTGGAAGTCATGGTAAACAAGACAGTCAATTTTTGCTCATACATTACCTCAGCTGGGTGCATTCTGATGCACCAATGTTGCTGCTGGAACTTGAGACATCCATTAGATATGGGACATGATTGGGATCAATCCAACATTTTATAAGTGTATTTTTACAGTCAATGTGGGTACAGCAGGTTCTTTCATTTCAAGTTTTGTAAATCAAGGAAACTGATGGTCATTACAGAAGGTCATGCCCAAGTTGCTGAATCATTTGATCACATTGACCATAGATAATTCAACCATCATTGGTATTTGTGGTGAAACAAAATTTACCAATGAAGAAGGCTCATGGTGGGCCATGCGTGCTTTATTCTTTGCTCTTGTCATTGATGTGTAATTACTTGATGGCAGGTTTAGACAAAGGTCCATTGTCTACAGCTCTATCAGAGAAATAGGAACTATAGTTGTTGGAGTTCTTTCAGCATCTCTGAAGTAAGTGTTTGGCAAGAGATTGTGGTCAAGAATTACTGCTAGGAGCATATTGCATGAGTCTCAGACCATTAAGTGTTAGTTACAGATTGCAGAATTTGCCATATATTACAAGTATAATGAATTTGATGAAGAAACAGGATATGAATGCACAGAAAGCATGAAAAATAGAAGGAATAGGATAGAGTCACATAATAAGGATCAACAAGCAATCATTTTGCGGGGACCTTCAGATCTCTGACTTTGAGAGGAATTATCAGATGGGGCATATGACTGGTCTGACCATGTTGAGGGCTTTTTGCCCCTAAAAGAATGCTTGTACCATCACATGTAATGCTCATATGCAGTAACTGCCTTTGCATTGATAAGGGCAGTACAAAAGTGGTCCCATGAGGTAGGGAACAAGATTTGAGCACTCATACTGGTAGCATCCAGTGTGATGCCATTAATATGCATGATCTTCTCACAAAACTGGATTATATCCAATCTGATTAACTCCAGCCCCCTATTCAAGGTGTTTTTCACATGGTTCATGGCCTTCTTGTTGCCTGGAAGTACCCATGACTCTATGAGGGATTGGTGTTTTTATGCATAGGAATAAAATGCACCCAGTATGCACTCCATTCCATTTGATATACATTCTAAGCATCCATCTTGATCCTCTTGACAGTGCCATCCTCAGGAGATTGTCTTAACCATATGTAATACTTGACCTCATTGATACTACACCAGGTATGTCCTTGTTATGCTTGCCTGTGCTAGGGTAAGCAAAGACATAATGGATGTAGACAACAGTTTTCCAGAGGGTCGAGTCAGAAGGGAGTCCCTTTGAACAGAGATGTTGGAGGTTTTCCAACCAAGATGATGGGCCACTACTGTGAAGGTAAGGCTTAGGGATTGACAGCAATAGTTGTTAAGACAAGATGTAAGACAAGAGCACCCACTCAGAAGTAGAGCGATAACTTAGAGAAGTCCAGGGAGATGGGAGAAAAGAGAACAATGTATTGATGCTAGGAGCTCAGGTGAGAGTTCAGGTAAGACTAGCATGGGGAATACATGTGAGTATCTAAGGGTTTATATACAAAGGCGAAGAGGGGATGACTAATTGGCTAGAATGGAATGGAAATGGAGAGAATGATTAGTCAGCAGAGTTAACAATAGAAACAAAAAAATGATGCAACAGCATTGTCAAGAATATAAGCAAAGATGAGTAAGCAAGGGTGGGAATTACTTAACGAGGCCTTAATGGCCAAGTATGAGTCTAAGGAAAAGGTGAATGCAGAATGAGTACAGGTGTCAGTGAGGTTGGTCCTCATCTAAAGAAAAGAAGTACAACAAGGAAAGAAACGTAATAGTCCTAAGGCAATGACAGGAATCATAAACTCTTCTACCATCTCTTAAATCATAGGTTCTGGATTACAGATGGATAAAAATACTTCAAGGGATTTAGCTACCTCATCCTTCTTGAAGTGCTACCATGTAGGAGAGCCATTGGCTGGAGATACATCAGCAGTAGCTTCTGCGATGGGAATAACAACCACCATGGCTATCTGTTATCAGACTCACTATGATACACTTAGACTTATCTTACAAACAATCTTCTTATCTTATCTTATCAGATAGTGTCATGTGACCTTATCTATATCAAGTGACTTGGACTGATGACCTTATCTATATCTTACCCCTAGGTACATCATGTGACCAAGCATGTGACATGATGACATCATTGGTCTGAGTCTGTTTAGGCAATTGATGTTAGCATACGTCATACCTTATGTCCACCTCATAGACTACCTTCTATACCGGCCCTTAACTAGAGTACACACCTGCCCTTAACCGCCCCCTTACATATATATACCATACCCTATACTCTAGATATCCTTTAGTCTATTCACTTGGTTCTTATCTGGTTCATTACATCCGAACTACCTGAGCACTACAGTGGAGGACTGCCTTCCCTCTTGCCAGTCATGCTACTGTAAAAGGCACTCTCCACATGATGACCCTGCCATACTCCTTACTGCTTTATCTATGACCTTGATGGTCCTCTCATTGACATGTCACATCACAGCAGTGCTCCATAACACTATCTCAGAATGAGTAGAGATGACGTCTTCGACTTTCTTAAAGACCTCATGATGAGGCTATGTGAAAGTGCACTCAAGGATAAATGGTATTTTGTGGATCTTCTCTTTTGTGGACTTCACAGATGTGAAGACCAAGCTAAAATCAGTCATAGCAGAAATCAACTCTACTTCAAGGTTGCTATTGGTAATGGTGTGAATCTGAATGTATTGGTGTGAGCAATCTGCCTGCTGGAAGCAAGCCATAATTCCAACAAATTTGGCAATAGAGGCCTTGTGAATCCCTGTTGCCCATTGGACAATGAGAAGTTTATGTGCTGCAAGGTATATCAGCCTGCCAGTGTGGGAACCAGCCACAAGATGTTAGTGCTATTTTCCTGAATAGATAATCAGCTTATATTTGGATTTCCTGAATACTTGAAAAGTTCCTCCATCTATCATTGGTACCAGTGCTGAAAACTTGCATTAAGAGACATCTGAAAAAACCTATGAAATAGTAAGCTGAGGTAAAATCAGTGGTGTGAGGGTTAATCATGTAGGCTTACCATGTATTCTGCATCAAATTCTGATGTAAAGGCAGGGATAACTTTTGTATTAAGGGCTATGGCATTAATCAAGTCAATGAAATCAAGAATACATCTTGGTACTTACTGATGAGCTCGTGGAACTCTTGATGAGCTTGCATATGTTCAGATGAGAGAGATGAGACATGTGAAGCTGTGGGCAAGAACTTGGAGTTAGTAGCATTAATTATATAAAGTCCTTTAGGTTGGACTTTGGGTTGCTGTCGAGCCATTACTGTTGAAAAGTTGACTGAAGATACAATATGAGTGCACTGTCTAGAGATTAGGCTCTGGCTGTGATGATAAGTGGCAGCATTATCATTACTGGGAGAACTTCCACAAAGGGAGGGATAGAAAGTCAAAGAGTGCAGGATTGATTTTAAGTGGGTTTACTAGAAACAATCAGTTAGAGAAGCTATAGGACTGGTGCTTAGATTGGATGACTGAGTGTCAATTGATGTGCAGTGATTAGCACTATAAGAAATGGCATAGGGGATAGAAGTTCCTCCTTTATTGGAACCAAGAGTACTGAGCATGATGGAGGCCAAAACTTTGCTACTAGTGAAAAGATAGAATGTATATTGTTATAATTCAGGACCTATACGCTACTTTTTTTTTTTTTACTTTTCTTTCACTTGTTGTACTTAACATATTTTCACTCTCATAGTCACATGACTTACCCCTTTCTGATCACATGATATTCTACTCTCCCTCATCATGTGATCTCTGCACGTAGCTGTGGGAACCATATAACCTTGAGTCTAAACCCAGTCCAGACTCTTGCCTTATCTATGAGGTCATACCGTATGGACACCTTACCTTTCACATGTTTCTCTTATCTTGCTTCCTCTCTCCTCGAGTATTCTATCTCTCACACCAGCCCTCAATCATTTAGAACTCAGACAACCTACCCTAGGCCTCCTTACTTTCATATATAAACCATACCTACTCGTCATCTGTCCTTCAGTCCTATTTATTTGTATTCTCTCCCTCAGGGGCCTTTTACTTTGAATACCACTCTTGTCTCCTACCTAAGCAATTGCTGCCTCATCCTCAATATTGGATGCTCTACACTTACATTGTTGACATTCCATTTGAACACTTCATCATTACTATCCACATCCTCATTGACACTTGTCATTATCATGTCGTTTCCATCAGCTCTCTAGTCCAACCTATCATATAAAGGTTGAACTCATTCATAAAGGTTCTCGTCTGGTTTCACCTAAATAGCACTGCCTGAAACCCAACCTCACTATGTTGCCTTTCATCATGTCAAATCTCACTTCCTCTATCGTGCTGAACATTGTCAAGAATTTAATGCACTCAACTTCTACCATCTCTTTTGCCAAGCAATGCCACCACCTTTAGTTCCTACTATCAACAACATCCCAAATGATTTTGACCCAAATGATCAACCTTCCGCCGACAACTTCAACCTCACTTTTCATGAATACATCCATGTCAAAGACCTACCGGACCTAGATGCTCCCACACACATTCAGACACCAGAACCCGCCTGTCCTCACACACCCACACCTGCTCCTGCTCGTCATTGGCGCCATCCCTTGAGTACCAACACCTCCCAGCCTCACACCAGTTCAATGGACACCCCTCTTTGCATTACCACCACCATTACCCACGTCTAGAATCATGACCACCAAACTCATCGAACTCCGCATCGAAGCTCCCAAACCCTACAATGGATTCATAGAACAAGCTGTTCCCTGGATCCAATCCGTCATGTTTTACCTTGAAGTAAACAAAGAGGTCTACAACACTAATGAGAAGAAGATTGCCTTCGCTCTCTCATACATGACCCAGGGGTCAGCCACCCCTTGGGCCTCCACATTCTGAAACTCCATCATCACCAGTTCCACCATCTCCATGGGAACATTCTCCACCTTCATTATCAAGTTTGAAACCACCTTTAAACACCATGACATTACCAATAATACCATTGCTTGGCTCTCCACTAAATGGATGAACTGTGAGAAGCGCAAGGATGGCACCTTCACCTACAACCCCTCCCTCACCCACTTTACTGCCAACTTCCAAAATGCCATCATCCAAGCAAAGATCACCTACGACAATGTCCTCATTAGCTACTACTCCATGGTCATTTCCCCTAAACTCATATGTTGTATCATGGCTATGGACACCATCCCCACCACCATCAGCAACTGGTACAAAAGGCCATTTATTTCCAAACGCAGAAAAACTGCGCCAATAAAATCACCAAATGCAACTCGAAACCCTCTCACTCCTACATCTTCTTCTCCTCACCTACCACCACCACTAAAACAAAAGACCCCAATGCCATGGATGTCAATGTGATTCACATTACTAAACTCACCCCTGATGAACGAAAGCGTTGCATTGAGAAGAAACTCTGTTTCCATTGCTGAAAACCAGGACATTCTAGTTCCAATTGTCCTCACTTCTCAAACCCCCCAAAGAACATCCAAACTGTCAAAAAGGATGACAACGAAGAACTCTCCAAACTTATGGAGGTAGATGATGACAATAAAGGAAATGTTCATCACGTGTCCTTTGTACCCTTGGATTTTTAAAGTGGGAGCCTCAATCGACATGAGACCTCCCCTGTACTTGTGCCACTGTAACTGTACAAACTACTTCCAAATCTATGGAAATCCTCACACCCTATGAAAACCGTCAACATCTGTGTTCTAGTCGATAGTGGTGCAGAACTATCTTTCCATGGATCATCTATCTCTCCTCTATTCTACTTGTAAATTAACTCAAAAATTCATTGGCCCTTACCATATCTCTGCCATCCTCCCTAATGCCATCACCCTCGTCCTCCCCTCTTCTGTATCTATCCATCCTACTGTCAATATTTCCCACATAAAACCCTATAAAGCCCCGAAAGCCAGGCAAAATGTGTATAAACCAGATGCCATTACCATGACAGAAGATCATCACGAAGAATACAAAGTGGACTATATCATCCAATCATGACTTTACTGTGAAAATTACAGTACCTCATCCATTGGAATGGATGGGACGAGGTAGATTGCACCTGGGAACCTGCCATTAATCTCAAACATACCCAAGATGCTATCAATGACTTTTACGCAGCTCATCCCGCAGCTCCATGCCCTATCCATGAGATTTCTCCAGACCAATTTATGTCTCTATTCTCTCCATTCAGTCCCTCCTATTCAGAATTCACCAACTTGAGACTGGATCTTAAAGCTGGTAAATGGGGGGTAGTGTTATAGTTCAGAACCTCACGCTATGTTTTCACTTTTCTTTTAATCATTGTACTTAACATATTTTCACTTTTGCAGTCACATGACTTACTCCTTTTCCTGATCACATGACTTTCTACTCTTTCTTGTTATGTGATCTCTGCACATGACCATAGGAACCATGTGACCTCAAGTCCAGATCCAGTCCAGACTCTTGCCTTATCTATGAGGTCATACCACACAGACACCTTGCTTTCTACATATGTTTCTTATCTTGCTTCTTTTCTTCTATCTCTCATACTGGCCCTCAATCAATTAGGACTCAGACGACCTACCCTAAAGTCCCTTACTTACATATATAAACTGTACCTCCTTGTTGTCTATTCCCCAGTCCTATTCATTTGTATTCTCTCCCTTGGGAGCCCTATACACTTGAATACCACTCTTTCTTCTCCTTTCCTACCCAAGCAATTTGCCATCCCATCCTCATCATCGGATGCTATCAATATTCCTTGTGCATCTCCTATTTAATAACTTCACCATTGCTGTATACATCATTGTTGACACCTGTTGTCAACAAATCGTCTCTATCTTGTTGCTCATACAACCTACTGTCTAGAAGGTTCTCTTTGCTTCATAAGGTCCTTGTCCGGTTTCAATTGTGTCACCATAGTTGGGGTGATGTAAAAGGGCATCAGCATATCTGTTCGTGTTGCCAGGTTTGTAAATAAGTGTATAATAGGAGTTCATGCCATCGTGCTTGGCGACCCAAAAGCATTTGAGGCTTTTTCCAGTATTTGAGATTTTTGTGATCTGTTCAAATCTCAAAATTAGTCTTTCCAATGAGATGGTGACGCCACTCCTTCAGAGCATGTATAATAGCTAGCAACTCCTTGTCATAGACTAGGTAGTTGCATTCGGTAGAAGAAAATGAATGAGAGAGGAAAGTGTAGGGGCACCATAACTTATCCTCCCCTAGGACTGATAATACTGTGCCTGAGGCGATATCGCTAGCATCAGTTTCAATGCGCATGTTCTTGGTGGAATCGGGATATGCCAGAAGTGGCGCCATAGTGAATTGTTTTTTAAGCATGTCAAACACCGTTTGCTGTGCCTCCCCCTAGATGTAAGGTATATTTTTCTTTGTGAGGTCATTGAGGAGGTGGGCGATCAGTCCGAAACCGTTAATGAAGTGGCAGTAATAATTACAAAGGCCAAGGAAGGATTGGAGATGTTTCAACTTGGTTGTGCCAGCCAATCGAGAATAGCATCAACCTTTTATGGTTGCATACCAACACTGTCAGCTGAAACTGTCATGCCTAAAAAGTCCACTTTGTCAGCATTAAATATGCATTTTTCGGATTTTACATAAAGGTCATTTTCGCATAGTCTATGAAGAACTTCCTTGATGACTTCTGAGTATTCCTGGTTGGATTTGTTTTTGGTGAAGATACACATATTGTTGAGGTAGATGATGACGACAGCATACATGTCATTGAAAATGTCATTGATCATCTGTTGAAAAGTCAAAGGGGAGTTAGCCATTCCAAAGTACATAACCACTGGTTCGTAGGCTCCGAGTGGCATCACAAACACTGCTTTCCATTCATTGCCTTCTTTAATGTGGATATTATTATGGCTTCATCGCAGATCTAGGCAGGTAAATTTATCTATGCCCTTGAGGTGATCGACAAGAGATGAAATGAGAGGAAGAGGGTAGGAGTTTTTTATTATACCCTTGTTTAAATACCTATAGTCCATGACTAGGTGTTTCTTGCCTGTCTTTTTTGGAATAAAGAATACAGGTACTGTTTGTGAAGACTTGGAAGGGCAGATATAGCCCTTCTCATGCTTAAAAGTTATAAAGTTACAGACTTCGTCTAGTTCAGCATCAGAAAGGGGAATTACCCAACCCTTTTTGGGTACAAAGTCAGGTTTAAGGTCAATGGCATGATCCCACGGTTTGCAGACTGGCATACACTTGGATTCTTCTTTGCTAAAGATATTGAGAAATTTGTGATATTGAGGTGGTACCTTTTCGGCGAGGCCCTCCTCGATAGAATGTACAGATGCATTCCAGATGCCATGGATGAGGTTTGCTGCATTGATTGTGACACAGTTACAAGTGCAGTGGCAGAAGTTAATCATTTTTTCAATCCAGTCAATGAGGGGGTTGTGGAATTTAAACCAGTCATAGCCTAAATAGATTTTGTGAGTACCCAGATTGGTTACCAGGGTATCTATGCCCTCTGAGCGCCCCCGGTAAGAAAGAACAATGGAAACGTAATCAGTAATGTTTCCATGTGATGACATTGAGCCATTGGTGTTAGAGATAGAACAAGAAAAAGATAATTTTTTGATTGAGATACCTAGAGACTGTACCTATTTTTTGTCCACAAACGTCTGGCATGCATTAGACTTGAGTAGAGCTTTTTCTGTTGTTTTTTGCCATTTTGTGTTGTTTTTGTAATAGATATTGGTGGCGATTTCAAATTCATCACCATTGGAGATGATTCTGAAGTTAAGGTTAGCTGAGAAGGATTTCAAAGAAAAAAATTTAATAAAGAAATTTTTATTTTTACCAGGAGAACTAAGCACACTATTTTTTACTTCTGGTGCCACGCTCAAATGAGATACTCCTTCAGAAGGTGTAAGAGAACTAAAGATATTGTTCAGTGAGAATACATCATCTACTTTACCGTCCATCTCCCCTAAGATAGCAAAACAGTTATGAGATGGAGACTAAGAAGAAAACAATGAAGAAAGTTTGTCCATAGCTGAGTGAGCACTTCCCAGGTTCACTTGGCTTTGCCTCTTCCCTTAAGTCTATTGGCAGCTAGCTGCCATGCTTGTGCTGTGAACATATCAAAGTAGAAAGCTTTTGCTTCCTCTGTCTGCCATGGCAGGGCAGATGAGGGCCCTGGTGAAAGCATGGAAGAGGGTGAAGGTGGGGCAGGGACAATACCGGTAGTGGGGTGAGTTCAATTTTGCAGAGGTTGGAGTGTGGCAGAATGAAACAGGTTTTTCCCATAGTGGTGTTGAAGATGGGATGACCGTGCAGTTTTCAAGGCTTCTTGCAGTTGCGAGAGAGATGTCTGATCTCTTTGCAATTGTAGCATTTGCACATCTCGGCTTGTTGGACTATGCACATATCCATGGATGTGCTGCAACCTGGCTATAGACCAACCTCTGTATACCTAGGTTTGGCTTCCTGCCGAAGAGGACAGCTACTGCACTCCAGCCGCATGTTGGTAAACTTCTTACCCAACTCCACCACTTCTTTTTGCCACAATGTGAGGTTGTCCATGATGGCAGGTTTCCAGATTGATAGCTAGAAATAGATATTGTAATCAAGCTTTTCTTTGTATGCTCAAAACATGCTAGCAGCCATGGCGGAGATACCAAAGTTGATTCTGTAAACTTTGAACTGCTGGGTAAAGACCTTGATAGGCAAGAAACCTTGATGAAGCTCTGTGAATTTTTTGTATGCCTCTTCTTTCAAGACACCCATTCAGAAAAATTCTTCAAGTTTCTTTTTTAGATCCTTGGGCCAGCCACTAGGATTGTTGGTACCAGCTTGGTACTTCTCCATAGTCATACGGGCGAAATTTTCTGCTTTGCCCATTATATGAAGGAGAATGGCTGCAGATTTCTGCTAGCAGTCCAGTGTATTGTGACATTGGACCCATATTTCTATCCTTGTCCACCAGAAATTGAAGGTGGCACAGTTGCCATCCTAGTATTCTGGTTCAGTGATAAGTTTGGCAGGAAAGGAGGTGGTGGAGGTGGGAGTAGCAGTTTGTTGGAGGGAAAGTGATGTTTGCAGCAACTGCTGCATTTGTTGCATAACATGTAGGATATTCTGCCGTGTAGGGGTAGGAGGAGTGGTTCTGGACATTCTTAGTGGCGAAGGTGGAAGGAAGGGCGAAGAAGGGAGCAGGGACACAGTAAGAAGACTTCCAGGTGACTCATTTTCTGAGGTTGTCGATATTTTGGATGATGTGCCTTCTTAACACAAGGCTGACTAGAGTACCTGATAGCTGGTGGCTGAGACAGAGGGTTTCATCTTGTTCTTCCTAAGTAGAAAGGTTTTCGTCAAGAGACTCTTCTTCACTAGAAGAGGTGTTTTCATGTTTGGAGTTTTGTGGCGAGGGATTGGGTTGTCACCATCAGGAGCGGAGTCTAGGGTTCAAAGGTGGTTGGGAAATTTTGGCTAACTGCGATGATGGCAGGCCACAGGTGATCTGCTAGTCTTTTGTTACACTTGGCCTGTAGGAGGACAGGCGAAGATCTGAAGGGTGAAGACAATGGTCTTCCGAAAGGCTAGGTCAAAGGTGTTTCCTTTAGATAGAGATGTTGGAGGTTTTCCTACCAGGACAATAGGCCACTACCATGAAAGTAAGGCTTGGAGGTTGACAACAATAGTTGTCAAGATGAGGTTAAGACAAAAGTGCCCACTCAGAAGTAGGGCAATGACTTAGAGAAGTCCAAGAGCTAGGGAAAGAGGAAGTGATGTATTGGTGCTAGGAACTCAGGTGGGAGTTCAGGTAAGACTAGCGTGGGGAAATACATGTGGGTATTAAAGGGTTTATATACTAAGGCCAAGAGGGATGACTAATTGGCTGGAATAGAATGGAAATGGAGAGAACAATTAGTCAGTGAAGTTAACAATAGAAATCAAGTAAGAAATCCGATGGCATTGGTAAAAGAGTAAGCAATAATGAGTAAGCAAGGTGAGGAATACACTTTCAAGCACTTAAGATGTCCTTTGTCCATCCTAGAGGTGCTAATGATGACCCCATTAGATCTGGAATATCAAGGTATGTTATGCTCATTTCATTACCTCACTAGTCACCAGTTGCCTGATCCCTTCAGCTTATCTGGATGGAATTCGACACTTCAGATCATATAATCACACCCCATCCCAACTGTTCATGATCATTGACAACATGTTTCTACCTCTGTTTTACCAACCATAACTCCTCTTAGGGGCTGACATCGTGATGCACAATCTGTCCAAGTACATTAATGGCCACATCAACATGATCATAAGCACTGTGCTCATGCAGTGGCTGCATTTCTTGTAGAATGCATATAGTATGATTCTAGGGCTACTGGCTGGTTTAGCATGGTGCCAAGATGCTACATAGAGTGAATATGCTGTAAGTTGCATAGGCATTGAAGCATTCACTATGGGTTGATGCAGTGGTGTACTACAGTACCTCAGGTTGATGATTAACATGTAGAATGGGCTGGCTTATCGGCAGCTGATGCTGTGTGCCAAGATATTTGTAGATGTGTTCTAGGACACACATAGGGATGTGGGGATTTCTTGTGGTGGGATGGTGTCATTCTGGATTCAAGCAGTCCCCAATGAGGCAAATGTGTTCTTGACTGCCATAGCACGGTTGGTTATATACAGAGTCATTGGCAAAGGGGGTGGAGAGTTTCAAGTTGAGTGAGATGCCTATGCAGCTTACCATCTAATTTCCATATCAGCCATGGCAAGGAACACTATTTTATGATGCACCTTTGCAGTTATGCTCCCGCTATTTGTGGATGCAATGCATGACTATCTAGGCACAGTGGAGGCAAGTGTATTGTTGGCTGGCCATCTTTTATTGTATTGGCAGGTAGTTGCAGATGAAATCAAAGCATGCTATATGCTGAAAAACATTACTGGCTCGTATTCTTCATATGTTGCTATCCCTCCATCCTAACTTATTTCCTTACAGATATACAGATATACTTTGGATGGGCTAGCATCAATTTATTTCCTTACAGATATACAGATATACTTTGGATGGGCTAGCATCAATGCTGCATTCTACCATTCAGGTTATCCCTACAACAGTACTATGATGCCTTCAATAAAGGTGACAATTTCGGGAACATGGGAATGGAGTGAAAGTACTAGTGGGCATGAAAATGCAGATGGTGTTTGATAACCAAGCAATTGAGGTGGTATAGATTAACTGGAGGTTGGCACATTTCACCAGACCCTGCAGGATCTAGCCATCATAAGGATTTGGTATATGACCATGAACTTAACAGACAAATAGATGATCTGGTGTCATATGGCCAGATGTACACTCTGGTTATGAACACTTGTACCAGATGGTGTCTTCCCTCCTGTGTCTATAATACCAAGTTTGGGAACTAGAGTGAATGCCTACTCATTATGTAAGGCAAGAACTGTGATTTTGTGCCATGAGTTTTATCTGGCTTTGGATGCATCACATAGCATCAGTACTTCTACAACAGCTGCTTGGAAGAGACAATAGGATTCAGCTGTTAGATAAATAGGCCACTGAGCCATTAAATGAGATTGTTATGAATAAAAAAGCTACCCAGGTCTGGATGGTGGAGTGCTAGTTTGCCAAAAAGAATAGGTTGAAATGACTGGGTTTCTTGTAGACCAACATAAATCCATGGACACTTTTTATGGGGTTGGATGTGATTAAGGATAAGTCCACAGGTAGTATAAGGCTTAATTAGATGTGGGAAGCTAGACAAAATAACTCACAAAGCTCATTTTCAGACCCTCACTTTGAAACTGGACGTGGAACCTTAGAGCAAGACTAAGCCTGTTGAGTATCTGCAGGCTGAACAAGCGACAAGATGAAGATGATATGATAATGATGAGTGTCAACTAGGATGTAGATGACGATGATGAGTGTTTCAATGGAAATGTAGATAATGAAGATGTGAAGCATCTGGTAATAGGGATGATTCAGCAAGTGCAGAGAAGAAGAGTAGTATTTAAAAAGTAATAGGCCCCATGAGGGAGAGTAATACAAGTGAATAGGACTGAGGGACAGATGATGAGTAGGTTCGGTATATATATGAAAGTAGGGAGCTTTAGGGTAGGTCATCTAAGTCCTAAACAATTAAGGGCCAGTGTAAGAGATGGAATGTTTGAGAAGAAAAGAAGTAAGATAAGAGGAATGTGTGAAAGGCAAGGTGTCTGTGTGGTATGACATCATAGATAAGGTGAGAGTCTGGACTAGGTCTGAACTCGAGGTCACATGGTTTCCACAGTCACATGTGGAGATCATGTGACGAGGAAGAGTGGAATGTCATGTGATCGGAAAAGGCGTAAGTCATGTGACTGCGAAAGTGAAAATATGTTAAGTACATTGAGTGAAAGAAACTGAAAATGCAGCGTATAGGTCCTGAACTATAACACACTTGAATTTTTCATACACCATTAACTCCTCAATCTTCCAGGCAGTGGCTTTGACATAGTTGACAACCAGCTCATCAAGATCAATGTACTGATGTCTGTCATCAACAAATAATACTGCACCCTGCTTTGTATTGATTTCAGCAACATCTGGCAGTAACTACATGCTGATGAAGTTTGTCATCAACTTTCCACATCACAGCAAGGCAATCAATGCTCTTTGTAGATGGCCCTACATTGGTGCCTGTCCACATAGTTTTCTGCTTGTGTCGCATTGAAATTAACACATCATGCATAGTTTATGATATGAATGTTACCTAGTGATAATCTTCTACAGTCTTAATATTTGATAATTCTAAGCTAGGTAGGGATAACCCAAATATTAGCAAGCAGCTGGTGGGTGTGGCTCTTGCCTTGCCCTTTTCTTTCCAAATCACATCTCGTGTCAGTCTTGTAGTTTTAGATAGTTGTTTGGGGTTACCCATCGATGTAGCAGCTGGTTTTAGAGGACCCAAACTGTTCAGGCTGCTGTCCAAGTCCAAGTCAAAAGTAATGATAACTGGAATTTGAATATGTGCTTTCAACTTGAAGGTAATGGAGTGGGGTCAGACACTTTGTGACTCATCAGATAGTGTTTGTTGTTGTGCATGCTGTTGTGATTTCTTTGCACAGTGAACAAAAGTGCATTTGGCCCACCATGATTGAGTGTTGCAGTAGGATATTTCACATATTCTCAAAGTGTTCTTGTTATTTTTGACTGTGCTTGAAGAAGTATTAGTTTGAGGTGATCAAGTTGTACATACTGCCCATGCTGGAGGTTAAGATGCTAAGGGAGAAGGAGTGTATCAGAATTGAAGATGGCAAAAGCAATTCAGTGTCACTCGTGGTACCTCAGGCTTTCCTCTTCTTTTAGTATGACATTTGCCTCATATGCCTGACTACTAGTGACTTTAATTATCAAATTCAGGTGCTACAGATATTGAATAAGCTTTGAATGTATGCTCTGGTCCATGAGGTTGACATGAAAATAGAACCAACTAGTTCTTCATGATAACAGACTAATACCTTTAGGATGAACATATTGCCTCCATCTATGTGAAAGTGGCTGCAGTCTGTCTTGGAAGTGTTAGTAGACCAGTTGTTACAGAGCACTGCTGTAATGTGACATGTCGACAAGAGGACCATCAAGGTCATAGATAAAGCAGTGAGCAGTATGGTGGGATTATCATGCAGAGAGTGCCTTTTACAGTAGCATAACTGGCAAAAGGGAAGGCAGCCCTCCACTATAGTGCTCAGGCAGTTTGGAAGTAGGGATGTTGAAACCAGATGGGAACTTGGATGAGTTAGACCTGCGTTTCAGCAGGTATGACGAGGGAACTGATTGATATGATGAGCTGGGTGTTGGTGTCGTAGACAACGACAAGCGAGATAACACAAGATGAAGATGGTATTGAAACAAAGAAACGACGTAGCATCTATTAACGAGGATGAGTTCGGCACAATGCAATGGTAAGGAAGAGGAGTGGTAAACAAAGTGTCCAGGCCCCCAAGGGAGAGTAGATAAGTGAATAGGACTAAGGAAAAGACGACGAGAGGGAACAGTATATATATGATATTAGGGTAATTTAGGGTAGGTCGTCTGAGTCCTAAATAGTTGAGGGCCGGTGAGGGAAAGACAAAGATAAGGAGACATGAGAAAACAGCAAGGTAACCGTGAGGCGTGACATCATAGATAGACGAGAGTCTGAACTTGGTCTGGACTCAAGTCACATGTTATCCCATGGTCACATAGGAAGAGCGGAAAGTCACGTGATCCTAAAAAGGGGTCAAGTCATGTGACTAGGTCACGTGACTGTGAAAGTGAAAAGTGCTAAGTACGAGGAGACGAATAACATGAGAAAAACATAGCGTGAGGTCCAGAACTATAACACTACCCCCCATTCACCAGCTTCAAGATCCAGTCTCAAGTTGATGAATTCCAAATAGGAGGGACCGAATGGTGAGAAGAGAGACGTGAATTGATCTTCGGAGATCCCACGGATAGGACGTGGAGCTGCAGGATGAGCATTGTGAAAGTCGTTAATGACGTCTTGGGCGTATTTCAAGTTGACGGCAGGTTCCCAGGTGCGATCCACCTCGTCTCATCCTTTCCAATGGATGAGGTACTGCAATTTTCCACAGTAAAGACGTGATTGGACAATGTGGTCCACTTTGTATTCTTCATGACAATCTTCTGTCATGGTAACAGCATCTGGTTTGTACACGTTTTGCCCGGCTAGCGGGGCTTTATAAGGTTTTACGCGGGAAATGTTGACGGTAGGGTGAATAGATACAGAGGAGGGAAGGAGGAGGGTGACGGCATTAGGGAGAACGGCGGAGATACAGTAGGGTCCAATGTATTTTTGCATTAATTTACTGGCTGGATAGGAAAGGGAGAGGTGATGTGTTGAGAGCCAGACGAGATCACCTATAGAATACGTGAGCGCTGAGGAGCATTTGGATTCTTGTGTGTGCAACATCCGATCGCATGTTTTCTTTAGCGTTTCGCGTATCTTGTCATGGGAATGTCCGAGGGTTTTGGCAAACGACCCCCCAGGGGTTTTAGTGGACGTTGTGGGTTCAGATCCCATGTGAGGTGCGTAGTTTCGTGTGACAGAGAATGGCGAAGTACCGATTGCCATGGAGATAGCGTTTTTGTGTGCGAATTGAGCCATCTTTAGTATAGATGTCCAAGAATCCTGTTTTTTTGCCACGTAGGCCTGTAAGTAAGCGAGGATCTCCCGATTGATCCGTTCCATTTGTCCGTCCGTCTGTGGATGGTACGCCGTAGACAGCTTCTGCTGTATGCCCAAGACTTTCAGCAACTCTCTGGTAAACTCCAAGACGAATTGTGGTCCTCTGTTGGAAAGAATAGTGTTAGAAAGTCCATGGAGATACCAAACATGGTCTCTAAATAAAGAAGCTAAGTCCGAGGAAGAAGTTGTTTTCATACAAGGAAAAAGTACGATTTCTTTAGAAAAACAGTCCACGACAACCCCTATAGAATCAAAACCAAGTGAAAGGGGAAGTCCAGTTACAGAGTCAATGGAAATGTCCTCCCATGGATGGGAAGCAACGGGTAAGGGAAGAAGTTTACCTGCCGGTGGCTTTGACAATCCCTTCGTGAGGGAGCACACCTGGCAGTGGTCGATGTATGTAGAAATGTCTTTGGCGGCTCCAGGCCACCAGTAAAATTTGCGAATTGAAGCTATAGTACAGTTGCGGCCGGAATGACCTGCGACTGGGGAATCGTGAAAGATGGAAATAAGTTCATTGCGAAGAGAAGGGGGCACGAAAACATTGCTGTTCGAATTTCTGAAAAGTCTGTCTGTTGCGTAGTATTCATATTCGTTTACTGCATCAACATTGAGCCTAGATGATTCCATACATAATTTAGTTTCGAAGTTAGGGGTGAGAGATGTGGAAGAGATGGCTTGGATTCCAGTGGAGCCAAACCCTTTATCGTTTCGTTCTGACTCGTCAAGAGTCTTTGATTCAGAAAATGTTGGGTTTTCTATTTTTTCAATAATTAGTTGTGCGATACGGTCAAATTTAGAGATGTGGAAAGAGGAATCGGAGTGGTTGAAGAGGATTACACCAATTTCTCCCCTATAATTGGCGTCAATGACTCCAGCCATGACATCGATTTTGTGTTTGAAGGCGAGGCCTGAACAAGGTGCAATCCTCCTGTAAGTACTGAGAGGGAGTTGGATTTTGACA
>JBBPRT010000032.1:0-40411 GCA_038093175.1 Boletus hoseneyae
CGAGTGTGTGCAGCTCGTCCAGTACCTCCTTACGCTCCTTCCATTTCGAGGACGTGAGATTGGCCTGCAGATTTGATGGAAACTTGGCCACGATATCGACAGGTTCCGCAAGGCTGCGTGGATCGGGAAGATCCAGTTCTGTTGATACCAGATGAGCGGTTTCCAAATCCATGCTGGGATTACTTACCCGCCGCTGCCTCAGTACTCGCAGCATCCTCACCGGCACCAGCGTCTGCATTGGCTTCAGCCTCCCGTTGGTGTTGTCTGGTCAATCGTTCAGCCTTCAGAGTCCCCTTCCCCTTGCCCTCTTTCTCCATCCCTTCGAATGCCTCCTGTAACTCCTTGACCTGCACAGGCTTGAGCTCGGCGAGCCATGGGTCGATTGCTGGTCCAATGTACTGATATAACGCATGAGTGAGTTGCGTGCCTTCGGCGCGGACATTCTTGTCTGCATGAGCAAAAATCTTGGGTAACGCTTTGAGAACTGGGGCAGGTGGTGTCACCTGCGTCCCAAACACCCTGTAGGTAGTTGAGTGGTTGACGTATGAAGAAATGACATCTGTCAACCACTTACCGAAGGACCTCCTTGAGCGCAGAAACGCTGGCTGCCACCGTCTTTGGTTGCTTTGCCGCGAGACCGGGGACGATATCCGCCTACCAAGAGGTGAACATGATCAGAATGATTATTCTAAAGGCGACTGACCGAGACTCGATCGCACGCACCACCACCCCTGCACCAGAGTTCTCTACCTCGACATATTGCAAAATGAGTTCTATCGCTTGATTCTTTGTCCCCGCCCTGGCAGAACCAAGACACTTGTCAACCAAGGCTGGAAGCACCGCGTCTCTGGTTTTGGCAGCAGTCTCGCCTGCGAACTTGACCAATGCTACGAGACATTCCACGCCTTTCTCTTGTGCCACCGCGTTGGAGTCGGTGACTATCTTCTTGAGAAGATCGGGGTTGGATAGATATGGCTTGAAAGCCGGGTCTGAATCGGACGCAGTTGTTTGAAAGGTCTTGATGAGAGACTCATAGCCATTTACACGGGCTTTCCAATTCTTGTGTGCGAGTCTTTCAGATATTGGTAGTGACGAAAAGTCTTCTTCCTGAGGAGGGGGCCCGTCCATGCCCAAGGAAAGCCTTAAGGTAAGAGTTCAACGTTCCCTTGCAAACTTGACTTGGTCGATAAGCCAGACGCGCAATTATGTAATCGAAATAACAGCACGTGACCACTCCCACTACCGCGCAGCCAGAGACAAACCGACATCGGTGACAAGATCCCAGACTTGTTGTGCCTCCCCGTCCGCAGTGCACTCCTCGGAACTCCGCATCGCCGAAATAGAGTTGGAATAACGCTCAAGGACAGCTTCCTCGTCCTCTTTCAACCCAAGGTTGTGGAATACCACCATCAGCAACGATTGAACGTCCGATGTTGCTTCAAACATGGAGAGCTGCGCGTAGTCAGCTTCTGCCATAAGAAGGTGGGGAAGAGCATCCCGAAGTCCTGCTTCTGTGTGCCAATAAATCCTCCACTAGTTGTTGTCGAGAATCACATGCATGCATACCTTTTGCATTTGAAGAGGCGATGATACATCTAGCCAATGTGTGACAGGCAAAAGCACGGTGTTCCAACTCGTGACCAGTCAGAACCTATCCCATAGTTGTGCCAGGTTTGACTACAAAGGATACCCTGCGCCTTACCTGCGGCAATATCCCTTCCACTAGGCGTTGGCAATGTTTCGACATTCCAAATTCTAGGCCAACATCTGCGAGAAGGATAGTCCCAACTCTGTACAATGGAAACCTGCCTTGAAATTCAGCATGCCACAGCGATTGAAGCAGCGGTTGGATCGCCGTGACAGCTTGTCCCCGTCGCTGTCAATAAAAACAAATAAACAACCATTTCACGTTCCGAGTGTTCTCGCGTACACGGGCATGCATGACCTGGTGCAATTCATTGCTGATAAAAGGAAGTTGGGCCACACTGTCATCAAAAAAATACTCTTTTAAAACAAATGTTGAAGATGTTGGCTGGCGGGGTAGTAAAAAGTCACGGAAAAACTTGCGCTGACTCCTGCGTGCGTATATGAAATAAGTGGATCTGTGGCAATATTATGTGATTCGAAAGCAGGACCCACTCACCTCCGACTGCTCCTCAAAGCCAATATATGCCAGATCATGATCGCCCACTCCTGATATTGATCAAGTGAAAGACCCCGCCATGTCTCTGGATGAAGGAGCGCCGCCAAGGCAATATGATATGATCCAGCCCTAGCCAGCTGTTCGAGAACACATGAAATAGGATAAAGATCAATGCCATATTAACCCATGAAACTAACTGACCCTGTAAGCCCGATTGAGTGCGACATTAAGATGATTAGGGTCGTTGTTCCCAGCCTTGGAAAATGCTAGGACGAATGATTCTTCGACCGCCGCAAGATCATAACATCCTGTGGATTCGTCTAGCAAAGTTGGCAAATCGTGATTATTCAACAAGGCATACCCAATGTGCCCCATAAAATTGCCTGCATCGCATGTTGTCCGAGCAACTCTCGTTCGCACGACGCTGCTTTCTTGAGGTCAACCCAGTGATCGTACAGTCCGATAGCTTGCGCAAGTTTCTCAAAACAGAGCGTTAGAGGCTGGCCCTACGATCGACATTGGTTAGCCGATCAGTCAAACACGGTGGTTTAGTCGTATAGGAGTCTTACACCCTGCGGCTGTAGGAGCTTTGCAACATCAAAAAGGACCTCAGAGGGATGCAAGTCCGGCTGGATTTCATTCAGAAGGGGCGTGTCGTTCATAGATGAATCTGGAGGCAAGCGATGCAGCATGCTGTTTTCGGAGCTCATAAGTGATCTGTCCCTGCAAGAGGCGGAATCGGCTGAACCAACCTGATGCAGTGCTGCAACGTGACGCGATCGCCACTAGTACGTGCGACTGCGATCGCCTCTTGTAAAAGCTGAGATACACATGTTCAGTCAGTAAAGCGGTTCTCGAAATGATTGCGTACCTTGCGAGCTGCGGGATATTCCTTGCGTACATAATGCATACGCACGAGGTTGAACAATGCATGTTGTCGTATTCCTCTACGAACGGATCACAACTGGCAGTTGAGACGAGCCGGAATCGGTACGCACGAATCGTTATGATCGTGGAAACGCTGTTCAAAATATCTTCGTAAATTTTCGAGCCCAATGACATCGTCACCTGTGGAGCGACCTTTTTCCCAGCTGAGAGGACATTAATCTATACATAGCTGAAAGGAACCGTCTGGTGCGAAAACCCACAGTTCCCATGGCTCTGAGCGAGCCGATGATTTCAAATCGGAATTAGTTTTGAAAATCCAGATGTCGGATGTGAGTGGATCTTTTTCCACGGGACTGTAACCAGCCTGATTGTCTCCTGCACACCAAGCCTGGTAGTCCCTTTGCAATTGCATGACCCCATAGAATGAGAGTTTGATGAAGCTGACGAAACAGCGCCGACAGAAGTAACCAAAGATCGAGCGACGCGCCTAATTGAATCAGCGAATGCTACTCTAGGCAAAAAGCTGACATGCATACGAGGACATTGGGCTAATACCAAACGATATTCAGTAGGGGAGTCAAAGAAGAGTCATGTCATGTATGCACCTCGTCTTCAGCCTTTTCCACGAATATGGCAGGGGTGCCTAGAAGATAACTGAATGATTAGTGGGCATGGTCTGTGTGGACGACGAACTGTGAAAAAAGTTGGTCAATTGATCAGCGCTCGTGAGTTGGCCTGGCTGGCGCAATCTCGATCAGATAACCGCAGGACAGGATACCAGGTAGCTCGGTCTCACTACTGCCTCAAAAGCCACGAGGAGGTTCCGGACATTAGGGGAGTCGGTGTCCGGTGCAGATCGCAACATGAATAGGATCTCCTGATGGGTCTTTGGTTGCACGACCTGATGAAGTGAGATGATTCGCGCGCGAACAGGGAGGGTGCCCACCTCGGAAACTTCGAAGAGCAAGAAGCGATATATGAACAACAGAAAGTTTGGTGGGAGGTTGTTATGGAACTCTTTGAACACCAAAAGGAAGACGGCGACGAGATCGATGTGGTGTGGACGCAGAACATGGTGGACGGGGGGAGGTGTCCCTGGCCTGTACTTGTAATCCATCGTGGAAGAGAGATGAGAAGCACCTTCCTCTTTCCGACACCGTCAGATGGGTCCAAAACCAAAGAAGAGAGCTGCACCAGCCCCGGCGGTAAATACAGTCTTGTGCTCGTCCAGGGACTCTTGTTCACCTCTCTCAGGGCCAGCGTGCAGCGAAAAAGCAAAAAATAACACCAGGCCAGTCGTCCAAGCGGAGTAAACCAAGTGGAAAGGAGAAAGCGTTTGAAAGACAGTACATCTCCATCCCCGCTGCCTCTTCCGACCATGACAACGATCTTTCCGAGGACGATGGAGCCTTGTTGGACGACCTCGGGGACGCCATCAACTTTCTCGCCGTGTTGGACCAGCAGGGCATAGCAAGGTATGTCACCCCTCGAACCACACAGTCCAGCACCGTGAATCGTCATTTATCAAGGAGTAAAAAGGAGACTGAACGCCTCCGCCAACTCCATAAACCCGTTCGCCAGTCCAGAGCCGACGATCTACCTTCCGTTGATTCGCATGACGAAGGCTCGGAATCTTGGAGCACCGACATTGAGCACTCTGACGCAGAGACACAGTCAGACAATGCCCTTTCCGACGAACAAGAACCAGCCGAGTTGGACTCTGATACCGAAATGCCATATGAGCGTGTCCCACGGCTGCCCAAAGTGCCAGAGCCACAGACGCGTCGAAACATACGTGGTCTTCCAATCAAGCTTTCTGACGGCCGGATACAAGCTTCCGGAAAGGTGACCGTAGCGCCAGCTCAGACTGATGACGATGAAGACACGGAGGATTCTGTTCGATCTCAATCCCTGCCGCCAACAGCGCCGCCAACCGTGGAAGACGTAGCGACTGGCGCTCGTTTCGGCCGACTCGCTGTCGTAGACGTGATAGGGAACAGGTCGCGCAAGGCTAGGATCCAGGGCGCAAAAGAGCAAATAGCCAGCATTTGTCAAGAAATAATTTCCGACCCAGAAAACAGTGTCCGTTTACCCTCACCAAGGATTCCATCATCCCGTCTCATTTAATATCTTAGCTAGGTTTACTTCGTCGTCTGCATACCTTTTCTCTCGAGACGATCACGACCCAGTCGCATTCGGAGCCAGTCAAGAATGATCTTGCAATCCGCAAACTGGCCATCCTCTCGCAGCTCGCAGTGTTCAAAGATATCGTTCCTGGATATCGGATACGAGCTCTGACGGACAAGGAAAGGGCAGAAAAGGTCAGTCAGATGGTTGCCCGAACACGTGAATGGGAGCAAGGCCTTGTACTCGTGTATCAATCCTATCTCCGCGCGCTCGAAGCCGAAATCAAAGGTAGGCATTACTTTGCGCCGCCTCGTGTTCCCGCTTTGAGCATCCATGAAGCCAAAAGCGACCTGGCCGATGTCGCCCTCAAATGCATGTGCACCCTTGCTGCAGATGTCACACATTTCAACTTCCGGGTAAACCTTATAGCATGCATTGTGGCACGGTTGAGCACGAAAACATGGGATGAGGTACGCTTTTTCCTTTTATTGTAGGGCTTGGCCTCACAATTCACTCAACTCGCAGTCATCCGATCTGTGTTTGAACACTCTGATCAGCATCTTCCGAAGCGATCTTACTGGTGTGCCTTCTCTCGAAGCCGTACAATTATTGAACCGGATGATCAAAGAAAGGCATTTTAATGTGCACCCAGAGGTTCTCAGATGTCTTTTGTATCTGCGCCTCAAGAACGAGTTGAACGTGCGCGCGTCGAACTCTAGAGTCGACAAGGAGGACGAGAACAAAACGCATCCGAAGGGAAGGACTGCGGCCAAAGGTAAATCGACGGAACGACCCTATTTGAGCAAGAAGGCGAGGAAAGCCCTCAAAGAGAAAAGGGGGATTGAACGTGAGGTACGCGAGGCAGAAGCGGAAGTAGACAAGGAAGAACGTGCTAGGACGGTGAGTGATGGAAGAGATACGGCGTGCCGCTTCGATTACCTGACGAGTGTGGCAAAAGCATACGGAAACCCTGAAGCTTCTTTTTGTATTGTATTTTCGAATACTCAAGAACCCCCATCCGACACCTCTTTTACCGGCGGCCCTGAGGGGTATATCCAAATACGCGCATCTCGTTAACATCGACTTCTTCAAGGATTTGATGCAGGTTCTCAAGAGCCACATCATACGTGAACCTAACGAAATCGGCCCAGACACCGGGGAATCACGTAGTTTTGTGGACCACAACACTGATGTACAGCATCGCTTGTTGTGCATTGTGACGGCATTTGACCTTTTGTCCGGACAAGGTCTGTACTGCTTGTATTATTTCTTGTCAAACATGTTCACGTGCCAAACATGCGATGATGCAGGCGAAGCGTTGAATATCGACCTCGGTGATTTTGTCAATCATCTTTACTCCATCATATTACCAATCAGCGAGCTCCTGCGGATTGACGACGCGGGTACCTCGGGGTCTCGAACAGTCCATCATCCGACCCTCGCGGACATGTTGTTTCGTGCGCTGACGATGGCATTCTCCCCGCGAACTGCGGGCCACACTTTGCCCTGGCGGTCTGCGGCATTTTCCAAGCGTCTGCTGATTGCTTCACTGAGTTGGCCCTCTGCTGTGGCACTGCGCGCCCTGGATTTCGTGGAGAGCTTGGTCGTGAAGGAACCCAAACTGGAAGCATTGCTGTCGACCGACGATCGTCATGTGGATGGGACGTACCTGCCGGAAGTAGGCGATCCGCAGCTTTGCCATCCGTTTGGAACGTCGTTCTTTGAACTGTTGCAATTACAACGACGCCACTATGATTCTCGAATACGAGAATTGGCCCGTAGGTTGTCTAGTTATACCAGGACATGACGGTGATTAGACGTACTATGGGTCCCACAGAATATCTACAGTACTTGACGTTGGACTAGAGAGTACAAAAACAAGCGAGAACTGTGAAGACGAAAGGGGATTAAACTGATCATGAGTACAAAAGGAACCCAAGGAGAAGAAACAACAGTTCAAAGAAGACAATATCCAAAGAGAAACAAAGCAAGTAGCAAAAAAATACAAGCGTTCGGTGGCGATGACTGTCCGAGGGACGAGAGCGGTCATGAGGGTCATGAAAGCAAAGAAGGCATCATGAAGGCCGTCGAGTAAGACGACGTGGCCGAGAGAGTGGTATCTGTGTTGATAGCTGACAAAGCATAAGATAGAGATGTCTGAGCAGGGAGGTTGGAGCGCGGTATGCATTGCCCAGGTATATGGGTATAGGTAGGCAAAAGTGAATCGACGTGATAAGCGGCCTGTGGACTTGGGGTCCTCTCTGGACGAGCGTAGTATTTTTGGATACCGATGAGTTTGGCAGCAGTTGTTTCGCACTGCCCTCTATCCAGATCGTAAAAGATGACGGCAAGGACGGCTTCATTTACGATTATTTTTTGGACGATGCAGGTCGGCGAGGCTGTGATGGACACGTGGTGAACATGAGGGAACCCAGACGGATGGGAGAGAGATACTTACTTGAGTCGAGCCACCGACTGCGCGTCAAGGGAGAATCGGGGAGGAGGAAGGTGGCTGATTGGAGCTGATCGGTGGCGTTGGTGGGCATGAAGGTGCAGAGGTTGCACTCTCTCGAGGTGCATTGACCGCGTACGAAAATGGCAGTGGAGCAACGAAGGCTTGCAGAAGGCCGCATGGTGCAAGTGAGAGAGCCGTGTACGCCGTGTAGTGCCGGAAATGAGGGGACGTCGATCGGAGGGAGATGGAGTTTGATTCTGAGGACGACTGCTGTGGATGGCTGGCCAAAGGGCTGTGCGGCGGAGAGGAGAGCGTCGACGGGGAGAGTGAAGGTGGGCATGCCCTCTGCCCAGAGCGAGAGGCAGGCGAGAGCGATGGGCTCAGCGGGGGTGGACTCAGCGGAGAAGAGGGAAGATTCGGGGAAGATGAGTGGCGAATCGGGAAGGGATGGCCGGTGGGAGGGTTCGGGAGAATAGTGTGAAGTGGCGTCCAAGGGTGCATGGTCAAAGGCGGTGTAGAGGGTACTCGGGCAGGAAAGAGTTGCCGGTGGCCGACCGAGGTCACAAGTCCAGTAAGAGGAAAGGGGGGAGAGACGGCGAGGATCCGAGCGGTGTGAGTCAGAAGCGGATAGGGAGCGCACGCGACGAGAATCGTCATCGACGCGATGAGGACGGGGGTGGAGCTGTGGGAGGGTGAGATCCGGAGCGGGACTGGAACCGGAGCAGAGAGACCGGGGCGGGCAGGAGGAAGTAGCCGAGCCTGCAGAGCGATCGGATGCGGGAGAGTGGTCGTCGAAGAGACCGGCAGGGGTGAGGAGATGTGCGTCGGGGGAGTCCTCTGCCTTGATGTTTGGGAGGAGGGCGGTTTCGAGGGAGAGCTCCTCGCCACCTGCGACGAGGTGGTACTCTTGGCGGGGATGAGCAGGGAGACAAAGGGAGGAAGAAAGGGAAAAGCACCTGGTTCGCCCTTCCACATGTTGCGGAGGACCTGGATGTGGCTAGCGACCTGTTTCTTTGAGCGGTCGACGCCGTTCTTCTGGAGATAGTCGACCAGGTACTGGTTCCTCCAGCGACTGCGACCGCGAGAGTAGGTTGCCCATGGAGACTCCCAGTATTCGCGAAGACCTGGAAGGGGGATGAGGATGAGCGGGCAGGGATGAGGGACGGACGGGCCTTGCACAAAGATGCGCTCGATGTCCTCTGGCCAGACTTCGGATGAGCCGTCCTTGAGGAGTTTTCTGTGTTTTCGCTGTGGTGTGAGGGACTTGACTTGGTCGGTGGCGCGCATTGTGGTTGGTGGAGGGGTGATGAGGAGGAGGGTTATATAGGAGGAGGAGAAAGACTAAAGATCCAAAAAGGAAAGTGGGACCCGCTGATTCGGATACGCACTCATTGAAATGCCCTGGAATTGGCGAGATTACCGATCGGGCGAAATAGAGTTCATGCCACGCGGAAATGGAAAGTGCCCGCCACAGAAGCGGAGTGAGAGTGTGGGAGTCAAATCGGGAGATCTCGGGGGTCCCGACGTGCACGGGCCAGAACCAGAACAACTCGGAGTATCAATTATTCCATCGCCGCTCTAAACGCAGGTCTGGCTCTCATGGATCGATGGCTGCAGCAGAACGTGCGCGCGTACGAACTCCCCGAGCGAGTCCACGTCGATGTCGAGGCTGCCCTCGCCAGTTTCCCTGCCCTGAGACCAAAGTCTGATGTGTACAGTCAGTCGTCTTTTCTGGCCGCGCGCTCGTGCTCACCCGCCACAGCATACGACGATGGCCGCGCCCAGCTGCTCCTCTGTCTCCACGGCCTCCTGCCGATCTCGTTCAGGGGCGCATCGTACAATATCCCGATCGCAATCTGGATCACCAAAGACTACCCTCGCCGCCCCCCGATCTCCTATGTCGTCCCCACCCACGACCTCCTCGTCCGTCCGGGCACCCACGTCGATCTCTCCGGCAGATGCGACATCCCGTACGCCCGCGACTGGATCAGAAAACCCGAGGTTCGTCGGATTCATCATGCCCCCTCCTCTCCTCACCCTCTCCAAGTCGTGCAGCATCCCCGCCCTCCTCCACGCCATGCAGGATCTCTTTTCTCGCTCGCCCCCTTTATATGCCAAACCCAGATCACCCTCCTCCTCCTCGGCTTCCCAACCCTTGTCCGATCGCCCCCCATTGCCTCCGAAACCCATCCCATCTCGCCCCGTACAGGTACGGTCTTTTTGTCTACCACCTGCCTCTTTCATCTCTCCTTATCTAGCCCGACTTGTCCACTCGCCCCCCGCCCCCTCCTCGTGCCGATACCCAACCCCCCCAATATCACCGATCGTCCCTCGAACAGTCTAGAGATGCTTCCTCTCCCATCAGCCCTAATTACCGCTCCGCAATACCTCCGGCCACATTGCCCTATCCATCCGTCTCAGGTCCCCCGCCTCTCCTAGCGCCCTCTCACTCCACCATCCCCCCTCACCCACCTCCCCTGGCTTCAACTACCCCTCGTCCCAATTTGCTCGACGACGATGCCCCTCCAACACAACCCCCTTCCCATCCTGCACCGCCACGCCCTCCAAACCCAGAATTACTCCAATTGCATGCCCAGATTCACGACAAGATTCGATCAGAGTTTTCTTCCCTCTCCCACCTCATCCGCTCGGAAGCAGATCGGCTGCGTACTCACCAGTCGGATCTTCTTGCCGGAGAGCCTGCCATCCGAGATGAGATGGCCCGAGTCGAGGCTGTGACCGATGTTTGCCGTAACGTCGCAGCAAGGCTCCAATCCTCTATCCAACATGCAGAACGCAACCTCGCAGAACTCCGTCGAAAGGGCGACCCCGACGTAGACGAGTTGCTCTGCTCAACCACCATCGTCCACAACCAGCATGTCTTCCTCCTCCCCCGTCCACCCCCCAACTCATCATCCCGCACAGGTTGATCAATTTAGTCGCCGAAGACAATGCAATCGAAGATACCATTTACCATTTGCATAGGGCTCTCAACACCGGCCGCATCGATCTAGAACGCTTTTTGAGGGTGAGGCTATTATTTCTTTTCATGTATCACATGTGTCTCATACCCCCTTGTCGTCGTCCAGACGACCCGCGTGCTTGCAGAAGAGCAGTTCATGAAAAGGGCTCTCATTGAGAAGATCCAGGCGGGGTTGCCGATGGGAATCACCTCGCCCTATTCCTAGTTGTATTCGGGGTAGCAACCAATTGTGACAAGATCCAAGATGGCTAGACTGGATCTTATGGGGTGCTCGGCGGCATAGTTGCCATATTCGCATTGTTCTGGACCACGCCCCATTGAACTTTCGAGCGCTATCGGGGGTTGTCCCTCGCCAGCTGTAGTAATCCGGGCCGCACTCTGCTGCGGTTTGAAAGCCTCCTTGTGACTGATTGGTGGCTGCAATTTGTTCCTGAGTTAGTACGCTATCCCATCGGATGTGGACAAGGCAGTGTCTCTGGTAATTGTTCCAAGCCCGGATCCGGATCTTCCAAGGTTCCGAACGGGAAACGACCATACGGGGTATCGATTCATCGAACCACTTTCATATCTTTTCACCAGAAGTTCACCATACTTTATACAAACGGTAATCACGAACATTTCCAAGCACAACCAATAACAAAATAGGCCACCGGGTCAAGGGGTTCCCGCCAGTCAATAAAATCGAGTGCCGATGCCTTCGCACTAGCACCAACGAGTAGATCAGGCGACGTGGCCGTCACCCTCTTCTGTCTCGATTCGAACCCTCTTCCGATACTCTGGTCCCCTTCCTGTGCTCCCTACCCATCTCCACACGCGGTGTTCGTCACCACCTTGTACTTCTTCTAGGTTGACCCTGACGTTCGCGTTACCCTCTACAACCCGTTCCACCTGATCCCATAGCCTTTTTCTGACAGATATTAAATGCTGCTCCTGCAGAATGAGATCACGGAGCTGAAGTGAGGACAAATACGGATGAGGTGCCGTCACCGGGTCCGTATGGTGGGCAAGTTCTTGGTTACGCAACGTATCAAGTGCAATTTGCACTAGTTCCGCGACACGTTTCTTCTCTTTTTGGCGGTGGGCGCGGGACCGTCTCAGGGCATAGAGCATGCATGCACTGGCAAACAAGGCTGCTTTTGTTAACACTCGAAGAGCATAATGTAGCACTATTACCAAAAACGGTCGCTCGCCATCGTGACCACACCTCCCGGAACCTCACTGTGAGCTTGCAATTCAGGGTCAAATTGGCCGTCTTGTGGGCCACATAGCGATGTCCGCTGGAGCAAATATAGTGATGTGACAATCGGAATCAGATAATTTAGCGTTGCAAACTCACGACATGTCCTCCCCAAATACAACACTACCCCACTGGACAAGCTGTTGCATGGCTTCGTTAAAGGTGTCGTCAAATGTCTCGACAAGGTGCGGCTACCAAACCAAAAACATCATTTGCCGCACATCGAAAAAGGAATATACAAACGAACCGCAGTTTTCTGTTTCATCGTCCCTCGCAACACTTCTACCTCCATACCCCATTTTTTGGCTTCACCTCCTTCACTATCAGATATCGTCAGCTGCTCACCGCCGGCACAGACTCTTCTCCCACGTTCCTGGCCAAGAAGGGCTTCGATCGCCTTACCCAAGGCGCCAATATTCCTCTTTCGTCTCGGATCTTCAACACAGTGAGGTGGGAATGCGACAGGGCCCAACCCGGGCAACCCATCGGCCACCTCAGAAATGAAGTTCCAGACCAACTCGACAGGAGCTGATGGCGCGGCCCCGAAAGGTGACAACAGCGCAAGAATGGGGTGCGGACGCAGTAAGTACCCACTATTGCACGTTACCGTGTGCTGACCACACGACGCATATTCTGGGCAAGGTGTGCACGCTGATTGGTGTGGTAAGGGGACCAACGAATGAATTGGGCACCCTGTTCCGTCTTTGGCAGTGATTGCATCAAAGAGCTCCGATGATATATCCAGAAAGGTCCGATTCGCTCGAACGCATGGTTCTATTGCAGAAATACGAGCTTGAAAATCTTGCAAGGCCCGACTGCTATTCGACCCCGCGTCGCAAAACCCAATGGTCGCAGATTCCCTCTTGTAATTGATGATGATGCCTGAGGTAACAAGGAAGCAAATCGCATACAGGAATGTCAATAGAAAGTGCCTCGGTTTCACGCCAACCTCATGGTGGTTAACGATGGCACTCGAAGTGTGCTTGGAGATTGATGTCGCCTGCTCGTCAAGCCCACTCTCCGGGACGCTGACTGGCGGCGCAGCGAAGTCGAAATCGCGAACCGTGGCTCCTGGATCCACATCTGGAATGTGAAATTGTGGCGGTTGTTCGGAAGCACGAGACGGGCTAGATTGGTGACTCAGAGGAACAAATGACGTTCTCTTTGCAGGTGGCGACCATGCGGGTGGTTGGCATGGAATGTCCAGTGGGAGCTGTGGCTCAAACTTGGACTGGGGTGGTGACCGGTGAGATGACTGGGGGAAATGTGGTGCTTTGATTGGAGATGAAGGAGGTGACAGTTGCGGAGGTGCTGACATGGAGTGGCGAGACTTCTTGTGAACAGCACTTTTGCGTCTCGTCCTGCGAACAGGAGAGGGTCGCGTCGGTGACGAAGATTCAGCACCAGACTGAAAGATGTTGTTGTCCTCCCATCCACTATCGTCTGCCACCTATAAAATGTGGATTAATCTCGTAAGTTTGTAAAACCATGAAACGTACCGATGTTCGGCGTGTTTGAGGGTTATCCTAGAATATCTGTCAGTGTCATTCAAGAACGGAAAAAACTGAATAACTTCACCTGCCTCTTCCTTGTGGCTTTCCGGACCGGTAATTCCTCCTCCTCTGGTTCGCTTTCTTCCACAAGTGTAGCCACATTAGTACGAACATTCGTGCTTGCGATCCTAATCAAATCCGGCTGTGCGGATGAACGACGGCGCTTTGGCTGGAGACGAGTATTAGCGCGGAAAGGGGGAAAGGGGTTTTTATTAGCACTACCGGCTCTGGTCGTTGCGAGAGTTCATCGTCCTCTGGGGCACGGGAGAGTCTTCGCGAGGATCGTCTAGTTGCCTGGACGATGATGAGCTAAAACGCACAGGGGGTGAAATTGACCACCTTTGTGTCTGCATTGAGTGGTCGGCCAGTGAGGCCATCTGTAATACCATCATCACTGGCAAGACTATTCTCTCTCTTCAGCTTCTCCTTCCGAAGCTTTACGACCTTTGGCTTGATTTCGTCGAGGAACGACTGCACGAGTTTCGCCTTGGTGTAGGGTGTAGGATAACGGACCTGGTGGTGGGTGAGGACGCCTAATAACTGAGAAACAGTCAAAGTATTTGGATCAAAGTCATTGTCGAGATAGTCTCCCTGGTTGATGACTTGCGTCGCGGTCAAAGACCTCGACATCGTGGCCCACGTCGAGGAAGCGAGCGTCACGACGTACTTGAGCGCTCTTGTCACACACCACGATCACGTGCTCAAACTCTATCACTAAGTCGCAACCTCTTTCTTGAAGTAGACCGGTCCTACCAAACGATCGGCGACAACCTCACCGTTCCACTGATGGGCCAGACCACCCCTGGACTAGAAAACAAAACTATTATAGGATGCACCCCAAATCGCGTGACCGCACATCGGACCGCATGACAATAGTTCTGTGGCTGGCACCGCCTCTGGTGCTCGTCTGACACCGACTCTTGGCCCTCCTGTTCCGTCCGAAACATCAAGGTGAAAACGATAGCGGCCGTCTGAGGACGACAAATGTGTGCATTTCAAAGAGTACACTAACCATATACATAATTTGCGAGACCATAGTCACGGGGCAAACTTTGGGCGGAATGGTCCCGACGGTCCGAACCAGTTGCCACCGATCTGATGCATTGAATGTATCAGAGTCAAAGATCCAAAATAATCGAGATATTTACCATCAAGTTCCAGTATGCCCATGGAAATAGATCCTAGAAAATGCATGAAACATCGGTCTTCAAGTTATCGTCTGAGCCGAGAGCTACTAGTACGTACCCTCTTTAAATGGTAAAAGAGTCTGCATGCTGGCTGGTCAATATCACACTGAAATGAACTAGAAGTCACAGGGCAGACCTTCTCGACTGCGTTTGGCTACCGAGGAGACTAGAAAACGTCTCCTTCGGCTCTAAACCATACTTGAACTCGGCCAGCATTAGTTCACCATATCCCGTAAGGAGCTGCAACAACGGTAAGAACGATGATGGACAACCCAATCACATGATGCGGACCGGACAACTCGTATAGCCGTCATATCTGGCATTGCTAAGACTCCCACTGTCCATCACAGAAAACAGATTTTCCGTGAGCACAGGGACTTGAGACGTAATGGCTGCCGCTGTCTTGCTAGTTGGTAAGGAAGAACAATCCCCTACGGCAAAGATGTTGCTGAATTCGGGCTTTGCATGCTGAAGTGTCGAAGGATTGACTTCCACCCATCCTGCAGCGTCAGCAACCGGTGAGTTTTTGATAAAATCCAAGGGTCCCATTGGCGGCGTTGCGTGCAAAAGTGAATATTCACGATCAACAGTTGTGCCATCGAGCTTTTTGAAGGTCGCCTTGTGATTTTGGGCATCGACTGCAACGAGATTGTGCCCAAATTCACCATTAACACCTCTTTCAAGCCGTAAGGCCTCCAGCGCATCCGAGTATTTCTTCACGCTGAACATCGATGGCATACCAGTCATAAATGTGATGTTGATGTCGTTACCTCTTGCAGACTTTCTATATCGGTCCCAAGCCATCCACATTATCTTCTGGGGAGCTAAGAACTACTTTAGCAATGAACATGACATTCCGATAATCCTGTTACCTCCGGCACATTTAATAACGCCAGCCGGTTGCGTGAATATCGCATTTCCACGTTGCAATGAATCGATGTTTTCCCAAGTTTTGTCACATGTGTCAAACGAGTAGATGGATGATACGCTAGAGGCAGGGTCGGCGAGAGCCTGAGATAAGCCCGTGATAGCATCCCAGTTGATCTTCAAGCCTGCAGCGATTACAAGCATTTCATATTTTATCGAGCGACCTGCTGAGGTCGTTACGGACGACGTCGTTGGAGATAGTGTGGCCACATTTTCTCTGATATGTGTGATATGGGGCGGGAATAGTGAAACAAGTGGGCGTCTGAACTCGTGTTTGGGGCGGAGTCCTGCCCCGACGAGGGTCCTTGAAACAGTGAGGGGTGGATTGCGGCGGGCAAGGGAACAAACTTACCAACCCGGCTAAGGCGACAGCAAATAAATAAAAAATTGGTGAGCTCAAATAATGAAACCTATTCCTGTGCATCTTACCTGGTAGTAGTGGAACTGGGACTCATCGAGAACCACAACATCACCATGGCTCAACGGTTTATCTGCTGCCAAAAAACGGTTGTAGATTTGATTTGCTACAGACAACCCTCCAGAACCTAGGTGTCTTAATGGTGTGTCCAACGAATGGATTGTCTGGGAGGAACCTACCTCCACCGACGACGACAACCTTGAACTTGTCCTTGGTGGTAGCTGTACTCGCAAATCGGACATAACGAGCTGCCTGCCGCGAGAAAAGGGTATATGTGTGGGCAGACAGCATTGTAAGAGAAGAAGAAATGATGGGGAGAAAATTGCATTTTTTTTTCCCTTGTCCACCGTTCTTTTGATTAAGCTCGTGGCAAGTATCGCAAGGATGACGAAATTATCCACGCTGATGGGCTCATCGGCTATGTTATGTGACCTGCCAGTAATCTCTGGTGTCCCCCGCACAGTATCCACTTTCAGGGATTTGTTCGTCATGATCCAGGTCCTGGAACACGATGCAAAACATGAGTTCTACTCTGGGGAACAATATCTTATCTTCATCTAATGCTAGTACATTATGGGCCATTGTTGAAACGTTGATGGATGGCCCGGAACTCCGCTGGGGGGTATGCGGTGATAATCATCCCGCATTCCTGAAACAAACTGTCTCGGACGGATGGATGAGTGGACTGTTCACGGCGTGTTAGACTCGTGGTACAGAGTTGCTACTAATAAAGTTGCACATGCGGTTACTAGTATGTACGGTAACATTTGTGCGTGCATTTCAAAGACGCCTTTACGACTACAACCACCGCGCCAAGTGTCGTACTACAAGATACTCGTTCGCCTGTCTTGACACCCCGACGAACAGACTCCAGAATGGCCGCTCAACCAGGACAAGATGCCAAGTTCTTTCAACGCGGAAAGATCGAGGTACATCAAGTTAATTGGGGTCCTGTGATCACCACAGAACTGCTTTTGCCAGGAATTTCGCGCAGAGCTTCAAGCTGCAGAAGCAAAGGACAAGAAATTTCAGAAACGAAGGACGGTTCTCAAGAAAATTGTTGCAAACATAACCATGGGCAACGACAGTATGTGGATTGCTGAATGCACGCCTACTGTCTTCAAACGCGCTCGTTGATCAGTGTCCCCGCTCTTTCATGACGTTGTCCAGTGTATTGGGACCCCTCTGCTTGAGATAAAGAAGAGTAAGTCTACACATCCAACTTGCGCTTCCACCGAAAAGCCAACCGTATTACAGTGGTTTACCTGTACCTCGTCAGCTACGGTCGGTCCAAACCAGAACAAATACAGGTTGTCATTCCGAGCTTTTTGCAGGTATGCCTGCGAATGGTTTCGTCAAACCCAAGCCCACATTTGTTTATAGGACTGTAACGATCGCAATCCCCTTATCCGGGCACTCGCCATACGGACAATGGCATACATACCCATTCCCGTAGTAACGGAAGCTCTAAGTGAACAACTACGGCATTGCATCAAGGATCGAGATCCTTATGTGCGCAAGACGGCTGCAATTTGCGTTGCGAAGCTGTATGCTGCTGATCCCAGGAAAGCAGAAAGGGCAGGGTTTGTTGAAATGCTCAGAGATATGATGCTCGATGTCAATGCAACAGTTGTCGCAAACGCCGTAGCAGCACTCTCAGAGATTGGAGATCGCCAGGATGGTGTCATTTTCCGCCTGAACCTGCCGATATCAAACAAATTAATCTCAGCCTTGGGTGAGAGTTCAGAGTAAGTCTGTCTGTGCGATATTATGAGTGTCGTTAATCCGAGATCAAGGTGGGGACAAATATACATACTGGATTCCTTGCTACGTTACGTCCCAGAGCAGCACGCTGACGCCGAAATGATGGCAGAAAGAGTGATTATTCAATTACAACACGCGAATTCAGCTGTGGTTTTGACTACCATCAAAGTTCTCCTGTACCTCATGAATTACATGGAGAACCGAAAACTCATCGACCACATCTGCAAGAAGATGGGTCCGCCATTGGGTAACCGCAATGACTCTACCTGGAGTTATCAGGACTAATTGTCATGATCTTCCTAGTCACGCTACTGTCTTCCGGTCCAGAAGTTCAATATGTTGCTCTGCGCAACATTCTACTCATCATCCAACGAAGGCCCACCGTCCTGAAGAATGACGTGAAGGTGTTCTTTTGCAAGTATAACGATCCGATATACGTCAAATTGGCAAAACTAGAAATCATGTACCGACTGGCACGCGAAGAGAATGCGAGAGAGGTATTGGCGGAGCTCGAAGAGTGAGTGTCTCATTTAGTCACAACAGTAAAACATTTATATGTGGACCGTAGGTACGCATCGGAGGTAGACATCGACTTTGTTCGTAAAGCCGTGCGGTCGATAGGTCGGTTGGCAATCAAGGTCGAGGCAGCAGCGGATATGTGTATCCAATCCCTTCTTACTCTGATCGAGACTAAAGTCACGTACGTCGTTCAAGAGGCCATTATTGTGACCAAGGATATTTTCAGGCGTTACCCGGGCAAATACGAGGGAATCATTCCGACGCTCTGTGAGAACCTTGATGCCCTGGAGGAGCCCGAGGCCAAGGCGGCTATGGTGTGGATACTGGGTCAATTCTCAGACCGGATCGACAATGCCGATGAGCTTCTGGACGACCAGGTGTACAAATTCCTGGACGAAACCGTCGAGGTGTGTGGTTGGCTTCGATGACGCCATATTCTTTTCGGTTAAGCGGTCTTAGGTTCAACTTGCTCTTCTGACTGCCGTAGTCAAGCTCTTCATTTACAAGTCGTCTTCGGAAACCGCGAAGACATTGGTTCACAAGGTGTTGAAGTGGACCACCGAAGAAATAGATAACCCCGATTTGCGAGATCGGGGATTCATGTACTGGAGAATGCTTGCAATGAACCCGACAGTGGCTGGTGAAATTGTCCTTGCGGAGAAGCCTCCTATCACAACGGATTCAGACCGAATGGATCGTGGTGCGCTTGATCAATTACTGCTGCACACAGGTACACTTGGTAGTATCTATCACAAAAACCCAGAGGTCAGGACCCGTGCATATGTTGTTTCCTGGTACCTGACGTATGGCACAGACTTTTATTCGGAATGCAACTGGAAGAGCATTGGTGGACAGTCCTGCACTTAATGCGAACTCCAGAGCAGTTCTCGTCCCCCTCGCACGCCCACAGCTTCCAACCACCACCATTTCTGTCCCTGGTCCTGGCCCCATTGAACCACATGACCGTAATCAGCTTACTGATGCTTCCCCCAATGCACCGACAGTTGATCCCAATGTGTCATTGCAAGGGGCTAGTCTGCTGGGAGAAGCTACGGCAGGAGACTATAATGGCGCCGATAATGGTCTTATGGACGAAGACGCAGAGACTGGTGCTGATGGGGACGGTGACGACGATGACATCGATAATGGTCCGGTTGCGGATCCGTACGCAAACCTGGGTGGTGCGTTTGGAGGGTATCTAGCAGACAAGCCTCAGCCAATGGTTGGGCGCCAGACGGATATCAATGACTTGGATGACCTCAAATTGTTTTAATCGACTCTTCTCGATAAGAAGTGCCAGTGATCCATAGTGTCATAAGAGTTTCCGAGGAGCCTGTACGCTAGTTATCTTTCAACAATAGTCTGTGGTATGTAGGACACAGGTGGACTATTGGTAAAAAGCGTGTGGGGCCCGACGCGGGTCCGACGTAAAGCCAGAGGCATCAATGTTAGCGGGGTCGCCGCTTCCCTGCAAATGAAACCGCCATTTTCGTATAGAGGAAAGCTAACGCGAGGGTCAACTGAGCATGAAGTGTATTTTGTCTGCGACAGCTGCGAGGGCATTCTTGGGTCGTAGAGAGTTATAGTGCTAGAAACGTAAATGGAAGCCAGGAACGTTGAACTTTTTCAAAAACTCCTACCTCTCCCAGACCATACATCCGACGGTGGAAGCTGATACGGGCGATCTTTGCATCCCGCGAAAGGTTATCGGGCAAGTTTCCGTCGGGGGTATGGGTCATCACGGATGGTGTACCGGCTTGTATGACCTGGATTGGTACATTATATGCCCGACTAAGTGCGAGGATCTCCGGCTCTCCGCCCCATGCAGCAGTATCTCTGATAGCCAGACAATATTGTTCGAATCGCCGCGCGTCCATAAGTCCGGTGTTCTCGGTTGCCCCGACACCATCTTCTCCGGAGATTGACGGTAGGAAAGGGAGGAAGTCGTCTGGGTGCCGGGAAAGATAATCAGAGGCTGTGATACGGAGTGTTGTATAATTTGCTTCGCTCGTTGGTAGGATATTAAGGAGAGCCAGCTGGTCGGCAATCGCGGAGAAGAGACAGTGACCATCTGGATTTATCTGTGAAGTGCAGATCTTGCATTTTAACCGAAAGAAGTAGTGGCTCAAGTACCCACCTCATGGATTTGCACGGAGAGTTGATCGCAGGTCCGTTTTATCGATGCTGCCTCCTGCTTTATCTCGCGATCGACTTGTGCATCTATGTCAGGATTCGAAGTTGGGACGTTCTGAGTTAATGACGCTGCCTTTCGTGCCTACACCAGCCTTGGAATGAACTCAGCCTTGCGTAACATTCCTCGTCGCACCCACCTGCCTCGCAAGATGTCGCACCCTGGAACTCTGCTTCTTGGAACCAAGTTCAGCCTTTTCCTCGACCTGTTGTTCTGTCACAGATTCCTGTTGAGATTGTTTATCTCTCGAGTTGAGCTCGGCGAACAGATCATCCATCAGCTCGTCATCGTGTAAAGGTGATTGTAGAGGCAAGGTGTCTGTCGGCGTGGCTGGTGTAGTAGATTTCTTTGACTTGTTTCGCTTTGAGCTTGGCATCGAAGGGTGAGTGCAATGAAGACTTGAGGGTCCTTATGAGCCGCGATGGGTCTCGATGACGCTGGCAGATCAATGACAGCTTGTACTAGCCATACAGCCACCGCCGATCATGTCAGTGATAAGCCGAACTAGCGCCCGTCAATTGTTCGCGCGTTCCCTTTCATCACTGACCGGCAGAAGCAACACTCAGTTCAACATATGGACACAGCGCCGACAACGCTGACCTGCACTGAATGTGCATCTAAATTGGGCTCTCTCTTGACCGAACTCTCGTCCAACCCCAGTGAGGAATCGTGGCTCAACGTCGAGCTCATTTGCAAACATCTTGCAAATTTGCTGCGCATCAGAAATGGAACAGGTCCGTGTGCACATCTTGCCGTATACTAAAATAGTGATATCGACACCATCCCAACAGAAGACAATCACACAACTCTAGGAGGAAGCAGCTTGCCACAGGACCTCATCTCTCTTCTGTCAACGGCACTCGATGGATCATCAATTCCAATCAATACTCGTGCCACCACTGTACTCGAAATCCTCCGTGTCAGCGCCAACCTTTGTGTTGAACACGGTGGGTGCATCCAATTCTTCGAGAACACGTGCCATATTCAGTTCCTCTTCACTCAGACCAAAATAGAGGACAGCTCTTGGAGGCTGGTTTTCCGCAAGCTGTCGTATCATTGCTCGAAGGTTATGCAGATCATCTACCGACTCAACCGCAAGTCAACCCTTTACCACTATCCATCTCGCACCTACAGGTCATTAAGACTGCCATCGGTTTCCTATTAAATTCATCTCTTGGCTATGGTATGTAGATGTTTTACCGATGCAGATGCGCATTGATATTTAATTCATGCGTAGAACCAGTCAGGTTCCGCCTTATCTCTCTCGAAGTTGCCATGACACTTGTGCGGTTATCGTCTGCGATATACCCCGTCGGTGCCTGGATGAGAGGCGCAACAAGTCTGTTTCCGCTGGAGTCGTCTGATCTCGATCGCATTCCGCAGTATGTAGCAGAGTCTTGGACTCTTCGTATCGGACTCTCCAACTGGACTTGGAGGCTCATCACCGAACTCAGAGATGATAGTGAGCTCGTTCAGCGAACCTTGCTTACCCGCGTCTGACCGTACCACAGCACATCCGCTTCTTGATACCGATGTCCTTCCCTTCCTCATCCAGCCATTGATCGCTTTCACGCCACCATTGCTAACCGCCCCGCCCCCTCCAGATTTTGCGCAACCCTCGCAGCTTAGGACATCTCTGTTACACGCTGATTTTGATTTACTCTCAGAAGCATGTTCTCTCCTCGAGTCTCTCGCTCTAGATGTTGAGGACATCCGATTGTCCCTAGCTCGCGGGTTTGTATTCCCTGCAGAGCATCGAAACGTTCCATGCCTGTCTGTGATTCTAAATTTCATTGAGCAAGGGAGCTATGCACCACTTTGGTATGTACAACACGAGACAAGTCTGGACGACAGCGAGGTTCGGAGCCAAGAAAAGGCTTTCGATGACTGTAAGGCCGCTGTGATCAAAGCAGTGGTAGAAGTCTCAGGAGAAGAAAAAAACACGGATGTGCTTTGTGACGACTCGGAAGAAATATACCCCGGTGGCAAATTCGTTTCTCGCATGGTCAATTGGATTCGGGCTTTTGTCACTACGGGCAGCTATGGAAATGTTAGGGACGACATGGTAATATGTGCGACTCTTGCCCTCGGAAACCTGACGAGAAGAGGTAACCATCAATGACCTTGTTTGGTTAGAGGTTGCTGATCGTCTAATGTGCTTGCAGAATTCCACGCGACCCTTCTGCTATCATCGCCACATAACATCGCTCAGCTACTGTCTTCGGAATCTCTGCTTTCCCCGGCGACGGACCTCAAGCTGAAACATGGCGTGATCGGTCTGCTCAAACATCTTTCCCAGGCATCTGTTCGATCCGTCCTTAATCGCACAGCTCTGAGCAATGCTAGGATCATCGAGCGTATTGCGGCAAGCGGCGTCTGGGACGACCGCGGTGATGTCATGGCAGACATCGTGCAAGTCAATGCTATCGGTGTTGTTAAGCACCTCTGCAACAACAGTAGTAGGCCTAGCTTGCTTGTGCAACCCTTTCTCTTACTCACGATGCATTCGACCAAAGTTGACAGTTCGTTTGTTGTCATATTGCCCTCAGATGGTACAACCGCCGAAGTGACAGGACTCTCTCAGCTTCTTGCATTGATTAAGCGATCCGACACAGTTGCTATCAAGAGCGAAGGTACACGCGTCATTGTCAATCTCATCAAATCACTTTGGTCCAACGATCCCACGATCGAACAACGGAGTGCGGAGGAAAATCAGGCGAGGCAACAGAAGAAGGAGCGTGCGATGCAAGCGCTGGTCACGACGCCATGCGTTGACACCCTTGCGGCGCTCATCGGTAGAAGTGCAAAATATCCAATTCTCATCAATGAGGCCATCGTTGCGCTCAGTCTACTGAGTACCCACCGGGATGGTGGTAAGTACATTGGATTGTCATGCTTCATCATTGTGCTCACCCATGCTAGGCCAGTTGGTCTTGTGCGCACTTATAGCCCCTCTGCCGAATGAGATAACCCCTCCAGTCCCAGGTTCTGCAGCCATGTCGATGGTAGCGGGCAGCGAGACAGGATCCCCTATCATTGCTTCTCCTCCCGCGCGTAGTCGTGCTCCGCCTCAGAGACGTGCTCTCGACCATCTCTTGAATATCCTCCGTAATGGTGGTGGTGACGGCGCTTCCAGCCCTAGACTACCAGAATTACCCCCGTATCCTGTTGAGCTCCGCATCAATATCTGCGCTTTACTCGGACAACTGGGGAAACGGACAAGTGGAGAGGAATTAGAAATGGTCAAGGACAATGCTAGGTCTGCCCTAGAAGACCTATCAAAACTGAACATAAACTCGGGTAAGGAGAATATGCTAGCGACTGCTGCGAAGAGGACCCTTGATCTGTGGACGTGAAAGGCGGTATGTAGGGAAGACGAATACTTGTATTTTGCGTGTACCTGCAACCTCATGAATGTAGTATTAGCAATATTCGGCTATACCGGCAAAGATGGGATCCGAAATTGTGGTGAAGCGAGCCTGCATCTTGATCCACTGTTCTTCGGGACAGTGTCTTTTCGACATGGGGTTGAGCAAAATTCGCGTCAATGTCTCTCAAGGAATTGCAACCATCACCCTCAATGAACCACAACGATTGAATGCGTTGTCGGCTGAAGGTTTGCATCATCATGTCCTTCAAGTGAAAGGCGTTAAAGCGTAAATCAAAGATTACGATGATTTTGCAAACTCGCTGAGGGAAATTGACAAGCGCGACGATGTCGTAGTCACAATGTGGCAAGGTGTGTTTTTCTACCTGCATTTCAGCTGTTTGAGTTGTTCGGCTGAAGTATGGCCTCAGCCAACGGAAAGTGGTTTAGCGCGTGAGTGGCTGTCGCTCATTGCAATAATGTCCATTGAACATGTCTGGCTTTGCAGAGGAACTAACGTGAACGTTGTAAAGGACTCGAAACCTGTTGAACCAACAGTGAGGGATCAACTTCGTGCCCGAGTGATCTCAGCAAACACGGATTGCACACGAGCGGTATGCCGCACTTTGTCAACCAGGGCTCACCTTCACATCTTTCTAGCTTTACACGCACAGCAAAGTTTTGGTTGCAGCCCTGAACGGACCTGTGATGGGTAAGCAGTCCTATTATTGAATCACGCTGACTGTGGTGGTAACTGTGTATGTAGGTATTACTGCTGGTGCGTCAAGCCCCGATGTCCGTTGATTGATAATGCGATCAGTGTCTCAGCGTTCCTGGGTAATTTCGACTTCATCTACGCCCTCCCCGAAGCATGGCTGTATGTTGGGTTTCCTTTCCTGGGTGCGTCGCTGTCTGTAGTGCTTGCACTTGTGACCGATGTTATTGCAAGGCATCGTGATTGAGGGAGGGGCGAGCGTCAATTTCATCAACCGAAGTAAGTATAGTTTTAATTGCGTCCTCCGAGGTTCCACCAACCATCTACAGTGGGTCTTGCCAAGGCAAATGAGGTGCTCATGTTCAACAAGAAGAAGAACGCTCAAGAGCTGCTTGAATGTGGTTTTGTCAAGTGTGTTTTTACTTTGTTCACCCCGACTGTTCACGATTGATATCTTTGAACAGTAAAATCTTCCCCTCTCAGCCCACCGAGTCGTTCCATGCGGCAGTTCGAGAACATTTACTTGATGAGCTGGACAGTCTGGACCGTTCATCCATCCTCACTATCAAAGCCCTCCTTAAAGCCGGGTTGTCAGAGAAGAACAACCCCGATGCTGTCAATCTTCGGGAAAGTTATGCACAAGCGGAAAGATTTGTCACTGGAATACCCACTAAACGGTTTGAGATGATTTCACGCAAGGAAATCAAGCATAAACTATAACATGTCTACGTGGTAGTGTCTCTGACATGCAACCTATTCTCATGCTCTATTTCAATATCGCACTCCCGGGCCCGGTTGCATCTTATTATTGGTGTGTTTGCAGCAATATCCAGGCTACAAGGAACGCGGTGTTTATACGTGACCGCGAGGTTGCTATCACGGGATCTCGTTTGGACAAGATTCATACCCATCGGGAGAATGTTTAGCATCCTGACAAGTCATCCTGCCGGAAGTGGGGATCGCGCCAACCAAAATGTGAAACGCAGAAACACACCATCGATGGCTCGAGGGTTGCCACGTAGCGATGATCGCCGTGCGTCACTGATCAAACCCAGGTGACCTTATCTTGCGCGGTTCCGAGCTTGAAGGTACGATCAGAACGGGGCGTATCATTGGGTCTGGGGCAGCACTCGTCCGCGGCGAGCTCTCTCAGCCAGCAATATTGCGATGCTGCATGTATGGTCATGTAGTATTGGACGCGGTCAGTGCTGCTCGAGGTTACTTCTGATCAGACGCTCCGACAACTCGATCAGTCGTTCTTTGTTGTAGCAGTGAGTCATGCCATCTACTGACAAGGAGGGATTCCACGCAAAGAGATGCTCGGCGTGCTATCTTTGGGAAGTTGTCTCGTTTCACACTTTTGGCATCGTCGTTGATCTCATATTAGATTTCAATATTGGTGACCCTGATGTTCACAGCGATCACCAGAAGTCCCCCCACCGCGCTGTTTGCAAACATCGGGACGGAGCTCGTAGGTGTTACGGTGGGAGAGACCCAAAGAAGAATGCCATCAAACGAACGTTCGTTCATTCGACGTCATTCCAAGGCACTCTTGGCTACCAACAGTTCCCAAAGGACCCTAAACTACTACTGGCATGGCGGCGTCTCCGATCAAATTGCTCATTCGAGACTTCCGCAGTCGCTGGTCGCCGATGAATCGCACTATCGCGCTGATCAATATCAGCTTATTCGGTGACGCTGTTAGCGCGCTCATCCTGACTTTTATCCCGAGTGTCGCTAACCGCGGATTGCGCGGCCTTGCCTTGAAATCTCGCCTGTCATGGTAACGGTATTGTGTGCACCGACTTCTCGTCTGGTGCCGGTGGCCAGCGGGCACGGTCAATCAAGATGTCTCCCAGTGCGTGACAGCGTGCGTAGTTTCCACTTATTTCGTTGACCTTTTTTCTGCCTTGACGTGGATGACTACACTTATACCCATCTGTGGACCCTACAACTCACAGGTGGTTCCGGAGCCGGGGTGTCTCACGAGATGCACTGCCGAGGGACTGATGCGTCTATTACTGTTCGTCACGTAAGTGCAGTGAAGTATGGCGTATCACGGTTGCTGTGTTCCTGCTGCTGTGACTGGGCTATAACTTACACGTTTCATACTACCTGCAGGACAGGATTGTTGAGATGCTGTGATCACAAAGTTCTGACAGGAAACGAGTCATGATAATAAGTTATGTAATAGAAGGTAGTACAACGGGCGTAATGACTAGAAGTTGCAAGGCTGGTAATACAGATGCAATGGCCGAGTGACAGAGATTATCAACGCTGCTAAGGTATTGCGCGGGGTCAGGTTCTAATGCCAGTATCTGTGACCAAAGGCCTGTCCGACGTAGATGGTTGTGGTCGGCGATTGGTAGTGTGGAGAGCGAGGAGTACCTCGGCATTGTCGTTGGTATTGAGTACATCGCGTATAGATTTTTCGGCCAGCATACAGGTCTAGGAGAAGCGGTCAAGAGAGGACAAGGGGAGTGCGTGCAGTACTCACTCTGCTGTAACCGCCGCGCTGAAGGGGTTGACGAGAAATAGCGATAGCATTATGGATGCTATCGTAAGCGTACCTCCGCCTGATGGGGTTCCACGGTCAGTGAGAGTTGTGCCACCGAGGAAAGAGGTTACAGACAAGACGCTCTCGAGCTCGCTGCGCGAACGCGGGATGATGAACAGGTCAGAGCCGGAGAGGTAGCGGTTGAACGCCTGGTATGACGCGCAACCGGCAACGAGTGTTTCGTTGAAAGAGGGATGGTCCTGATCCCACGTAAACCAGTTTTCGCTGGGAGAAAGTGAGTAGGCGATGAAGGAGTAGGAAGGAGACGTACGTGAGATGAGTGTGGGCGATGGCTTCTGAGGTATGTGGGGCGAGGAAGCGATCCATCATCAGGGTGAGCGATGGAGGGGGAAGGAGGAGAGCAGTGGGATATATATACCCTCTGATTGGCGCTGTGGAGGGCGGGCGTCTTGTCATATTTTTTTGAGATAAACGTTTTTGTCCACGCTCGGCTTCCTTTTCCGGTTCGCACGTTCGATGCCGACACTAACTCCGATTGTACTCCGACGTGTTCGCAAGCCAAGTCACTCTCGGCATCATCGCCGGATCGGCTACCTTTCGGCCGCCGGATGTCAGTCATCCATGAGCAATTCGTTCCTTTTTCGTCCCGTTCCACATTGCCTGATAAACTGGCGGGTCCACCGTCTGTTTTTTCTCCCCCATGGCCATCTCTCGCACCGTGCTTAAAACAGTCCTCGCTATCGAGGCAGAAGAAGTGCGCATTTAAATACCAGGCTCATCTCCGTCGCCTGACCACCTTTGCAGGGCGCAGGCGCACGTGTCCGGCGTTCCATCGGAACGGTCGGCCTGCGCAACCTAACTCCTTTCTTGATGCTAGACCACTTTCATGTCTCTAAAGGCGCCGTAAGCAAACAACCCCCTTTTAGTAGCCCATTCATCCACTCCCGCACTCGCCAGGGTTTCCCCGATCACCCTCATCGGGGCCAAGCAACTGTAACGTACATGCTCGAAGGGCAAGTCGTTGCGTAACCCTCATTATGACACCTCGTCTTACCCGTTCAAGATCAAGCCGCCACGAGGACTCCGCAGGTCATGCAGGAACGATCGAAACAGGTGGCGTCCAATGGATGTGTGCTGTGTGTTCACCGTTGTCATTCTGCCGTCTTTCATACCCATTTCCATCAGGGCAAGGGCATCATTCACGCCGAGATGCCGGTACACGCTCCGGGCGTTCCCGAGCCAAGGGGACTCCAACTCTGGATTGACTTGCCAAAGCAGGTATGATCACGTACTCGTCGTTTTCCATGAATTGGGTCCACTTATGCCGTACTCCTGTCATATTCAGTTCAAAATGGTCGTAAGTCCAGTTGTGGAAAAGCGTCGCATTTCTTTCGCTTCACTGATGTTCCTCGCAGGAACCCTCTTATCAAGAGCTCGGTCCTGCATCGTGCGTTCATCGATCGTATCCTCTTCGCGTAGGCTCATGTGTGAAATAGCATCCCAGTCGCATACCCCAATGGCCCCAATGGGTCCATAAGCGTGAGGGTGATCAGCGGGAAAAGCCATGGCATCGAATCTCCCGTCCGACCGCTTGGCGGGTGCTGGTATTTCCACGTGACAATGAAAAAGTCGGGAGACAACATGTTTCAGGATATTCGTGAGATTCTACCCCCTTTCCGATGAGTGCATGACCGAATTTAGCTTCCTTAGCTCCCAGCTGGACATCATTTGTCTATCGTAGGCTTTACCGTTTCAATGTGGTGAGGCGCTGACATTGCACACTCAGTCTGGAAGGGGGCCATTTCCATCGGGGATGATGGTGCTGTCAATGACCGCTTCCATACCCTTGTCCTGTCCAACGAAAACGGGGAGAGCGGTGTGAGCATTACGGCAACGGAAGATGACACAGAGTTTGTCTTGGTAAGTTCTTCAAGTTTGGATCTAGTTGTTTTCGGCAATGAACGTGCGTCAGGCTGCGGGTGCACCTCTCGACCAAACAGTTTTCCAATATGGCCCATTTGTAATGACGACGCCCGAAGAGATACAGAAAACATTGGTAGACTGTGAATATCCCGCTGGCCCTTCATACCTTCCGGACTTTCCTGACTGATTCACCTAGATCAAACTGGCAGGAACGGCTTTGAGAAGGCTCATACGTGGCAGAGCAAGATAGGGCATGGTGGGAAATGATTAATGAATCCTCGGATACGAGATCCCACGTCTTCAATACGGCTTTGGGAAATTGCTTTGTTTTGTACGGAACTGAACGCAATACTACTAGCACTCATTCTTGCTCCTTCTCCCCTATGTGCTTCATCTGTCTCCAAATATCCCCTTCATCCTCTTCTGCAGCTGTATGCAAATTGTGCGCAGCATTTTGATCCCAAATGACTACAGTGGGAACTGTCGTCATGTATACCGTGTCAAGCACGGTACCCTTCTCTTCCTGTTGCTTTCCTACCTCCGCGGGAGGCGGGAATGTGCTATGGACGCGCGCAAAGCGATCTAGAGACACAGATGCGAGGAATGACGGCGCTACAGCCAAAGAAATCACAGCGCCGGATATCCCTAGTGACATGGTGGCATCAACAAAAGCCTGCCTGCGACGCTGCGAACATGCCTTTGTATCCACAAGTAATCCTCCCACTGCGCAGATCGAGTGCGAACAGATTCGACCCTTGATCTGATACAAACACTTCGCTGGAAGTTGGGATCATGGGATCTGACGGGTGACAATATTCGTTTCCTTTTACTCACTGCTCCGACAACCCCTTTTCGACCGATTTAACACCACCCACCTTGGCGACACTCTTGAAGTCGCTGGCGGGTCGGCGCCCGGAACGCGTGTCATACCTGCGAAGATCGCCGAAACGGGTACCGGCAAGTATTTGCGGTTGACTGTATGATGACATATACGCGAGACAGGTGTTATGGACGGGCTGACGTAGTCCAAGGTAGTCGTTCGCCACATTCTTGGCACGCCAGACTTCGCCGGGAAATAGGCTCTCGGCTCTTTTTCGTTTCGTGCTGCCTGAGGAAGTTGCCAAGCTGTCTGGTCGAGACTCGAAAGCACGTTTCGTATCCCAGATGGAGACTTCGATTCCATCACCGCCATAAGCAAAGGTTTCTTGGCTGGGACACAGCCGCCAGTCCACGAGGCGGGACGGGAGCGCGCCAAGGGAATGCGTCAGACCCACCTCGCCATTTGTGCACGTCCGTCGGAGTGCACCGTTGGAGGTGCACGAGTATACGATACTTGATAATCGCTGAACAATATTATCTCGGTCAAATTTTTACCAACTCACTGTTGGGTCAGCGCCAGACCGACAAAAGGGTGGTCCACTTTGAACCTCGTCTCCTTCCATTCATGATGTTGTTCCAAGACATCCTCGCCAGTCAATGAAGCCAGACGAACTGTGCCATCTGCGTGCGCTGAAGCCAGCTTTCCTTAGTATTATTTTGTCGCGTTCGGTTTGTCGGTGCTAGCGAGACACGTACCAGAGTGGGATCGCTCCTGTCGATGGCTAATTTCTGTATCCCTCGCGTACGACCTGTTGAAGTGCCATCGTGCAGAGTCTTTAACAGTAGCTTGTTCGCTGGGTCGTACGAGACAGACTTTATGCTGCCCAGCTCGTCGCCGGTCAAAAATCGAGGCATCAATATCGATGTGACGTGACAAGGCGTGAACTATCGGCTAACGCATCTCACACTGCTCATTCATCATGGACGGTCCCATCAAGGAGCTGGAAAAGCTCAGGACATCGACGGAGAGCTCGACGAGGGGGAAAGTCCCGTCCGTGGAGAGCTCGCTGGACTCTCTGCTCCAGTCCTTGTATGAAGTCAAGAGCAGAATCGCCGCCGGCACCGTCACTCAAGACACATTTGCACTACTGTCACAGACGGTGGACGCGAAGAAGAGGGAGATCGACGAGAAACAAAAGGAGGTTTACAACGCGATTGCGAAACTCGGCAAGGCTTTGGACAAGGTCTGTCTTTGTTGCGCTCCAGCGATCTCGTGCTCATCCCTTGCCTAGAAATTCACGCAACCCTTGCCCAGTTATAATCCCCTCTTTACATCTCATGCCGCCAAGGAAGCACTCGATCGAACAATCGCCTTGCACCTCCTATGTACCGGCCAATTCTCCACAGCAGAGACTTTCATCCAAGTACGTCAACTATACCCCCTTTACTAACATACTCGCCAACGAGCGCACCCAGGAGTCTGGCATCGAAATCACTTCTGAACTGCGTAGCCAGTTCGTGGAGCTTCACCGCATCATCACAGCACTCCGAAGACAGGATGTCGGCCCTGCACTCGAGTGAGCACTGTGAGAAAGGTTACTGTTTCACTTGCGAACTAAAGGGTATCGTCAGATGGTCCAGGAAGAACCGTTCTTTCCTTCGTTCTCGATCTTCTCCATTAGAATTCTGCCTCCATCGTTCTCAATACGTCCGATTGCTTCTTTCCTCTGACCCGTCCAATCCGATTCCAGCGATATCGTACGCAAACGCGGCTCTGCGGGGCTTCTATCCTGAGCACGCACCCGAGTTCAAGCGCCTCATGGCTTGTCTGGCTTACCTTCCCAAGAAGAAGCTAGAGCGTTCACCATACGCAGATCTTGCCTCACCTTCACTTCATTCTGACCTCGAGCCCCTCTTTGCGAAAGAGTACTGCGCGAGTCTGGGAATGAGCAGACAAGTGCCCCTCCGTGTCGTTGGTGATATCGGTGGCGGAGGCGCACTGGCGAGGATTGAAAAGGCGCGAAACGTGATGAAGGAGAAGAAGAGCGAGTGGAGTCAAAGCGACGAACTCCCTGTATGCCGTTTATCCGGATGTGGCCTTTTGATTACTGATGGCGTTTTTTAACAGATTGAGATACCCCTTCCTCCAGAAAATCGCTATCATTCGATTTTCGCATGTCCCGTCTCCAAGGACCAGTCCACAGAACAGAATCCACCAATGATGATGACTTGTGGCCATGTCATCACCAAGGACAGTCTACAGAAACTTAGCAAAGTTAATGGGTCCGTCTACCGTCTTTCACCTCTGCTGTCTCGTGATTGACGTAGGCATATTTGTAGACGGGTCAAATGCCCATATTGTCCGACAGAGTCGATGCAAGGCAATGCTCTACGTGTATATTTCTAGTGTCATTCTCCATGTCTCCCTCGCATATCCATCATGTCTGTACCCATAACAGTTCTCAATTATTCGCTGTCAAAGTAATGTATCATACACGGGAAAGCACAGGATCGACCCATCGAGCCTGATTGTGTACTACTGAGCCGTCAGCGTACCAGTTTGAGGGAGCAGACTTACCATCATCGTCAGAGACTCTTCTCCATGTTTATCCGTGGTCCGGACGACTGTGCTCTCGTCAATGTTCGGCGTATTCACGACCCGACCCAATTGCTCCAGTTTCGCAACGTCGATGTGATACCGTTTCGCGAGCGTCTCTAGTTCAGCACTGTTCGTGATAGACTTTCTCGCCTCGAGTAGCTCCGTCAAGGAAGATGCCAACAGACGGTTTTCTGTGGACTGCAGGCTCGAAGCTTCTGCTTCTGACCGCATCCTGGAGCGATACATGCTCTGTATGTCGCTCGCCTGCCAAAAACATTTCCCGGTCGAGTGAGTTTCCCGAGTGGATTGAGCAGGCTTACGGCGCGGACTGTCTGCATGTGGTGGTCGACTCGCACCTGGCCCAGTTGACTCAGTTTTTCCATAAAGTGCGGGTCCTTGGCGTCGTTCTCGATTGCTGTCCGAATGCCACATATTCAATACCACTCAGGGGATGACGAACGGGATGGTGCTCACCTTCATTTTTACTCTCAAAGGCCAATGGTCTTTCAGGTCGTAACGGTGGGCGAGCTTGCTCTGCGGTAGCTTGAACCCGTGAGGCTGTCGAGGAGCCGGGTAGTTTGCGGGCTGCCTTGGAAGATACACTGCCCATGACTTGGGTGGGACAGTAGTACTTGCAAAAATTACATCAAGGGGGCGCTTGTTACAGTCTGAAAGCATTTTATTTGTCTATATCTTACCGTAGGCCATGTTTTACAGCCATCCGCTATGTATTTGTACACGATCGCAAAAATCGACCTAGAGTGAAGAGCAGAGAATGAAGATAGCAACATTCCAGCAGTGGCCAAGATCCTGTCCAGTTTTATGCCAAAAAGGAGTGTGAGGCATCGTCAGGGAGAGAGGTATCAGTCAAAGGAATGGAAGTCAAAGTATTTGGCAACGATCTGGACTATGGTAGGCAGAAGGAATATAGATAGACAGCGGAAGGAATAACTTCATTTGACGTGGAAACAGAGTAATGTTGAGTAATGAGTCGTGAAAGGATTTCGTTACGGAAATTTCTTTTCAATTGAAAGCACCCATGTTCGTTGGCGGTGTCTGTTGGTATACTTGATACATAGCATACGGCGGATAGACCTGGGGAACGGTCTGGCCGCTGTATGCACCCTGCCCCATTCCAAGAACACCGCTGGGCTGCGCAACGCCGGACTGAGGACCAAAAGGAATGGTGGAAACGGAAGTCTGTGCCATAGATGTTGTGGCAGGCAGCGTGCCGTTACGACGAACCGTCGCGCGAGGACTGCTCATCTCTGGCGAACGTAGAGCAAATGGATTGAACGGGTCTGATGACGGGGAGAACGCTGACGGGGAGAACGCTGATGGGGGGTTCGAGTTGCGAGGACGGGCAGGCGTATTACTTTGACCAAATGCGGGATCAATGTGCAACTGGGGTGGGCCAGACTGTGGGTTCTGACCACCCATCTGCAACGCAGCCATCATAGAGGCCAAACCCTGGTCATTAGACGGATATCCAGAGGGGAGACCAGGGACACCAAAAGAGTTGTGGGACTGCCCTTTTTTACCAGGTGGACCGTTACTGGTGTATGTTGGTTGATAATTAGGAATGGGTAGTCCAACTTCCTCGATGAGACGACGGTATGCTTGGGTAGCGATAACTTTGAGTTCGATCAATACGCGCTTCGTTGCTTCAACGAAGTTCGGTTTGTCGGCAGGGTCAAGGAAAGGACTCGTCAAGATTTTGTGTACGACGGCAACACCGTTTACTTGGTCTCCCAAAACATCGGTCAACACGTGATCTCCAGGTGAGGAGAACAATGCCTGCACGATTTGACGCGATGCTTCTGGTTCGATTTTTTGGTTGACGATTCGAAGGACTGTAAGCGATGCTAGCTTGTGCGTGCAGAGATGTGAGAGGTGAGGAGTGAACCGTGGCGCAAGCAAGCTGTATCGCGATGGGAACGAAGACGTGTCCAACAACCACGTTAACAACAACGCGCCGTTTGGATTGGTGGCAAGGGGAATTGAGTTGAGAATCACAGCGGTAGCAATGCGCCGCTGCTGACTGATACTGATGTGAGGGCTCTCAAGACATGCCTTCATGCTTCTTGCTCCAAAACGGCCTTGCGCAATTTCCCACATGCGATCGACCATAGCATCAAAGATGAAGTCGTTTGCAGGCGCACCGAAGCGTAGGCAGCACCTGATAAATCGATCAGGGATGGGGGAAGCAGGATACTGACAGATGACATACTGCACGACATAATTCCCGAACTGATCAAGTAGCAGAGGGGGTGCATAAGCCCTCAGGTTTTGCACAATAAGTGCAACTTCCTCGGGTGTCTGCACACACTCTATGATCTTCTGTGCAGCCCATGTTCCATTCTTGTGGATTCCGATCATGGCCAAGTGAGGCGTGATCCGTTCTAGCATTGCAAACCTTGGACCTGCAGAGCATCTCTCAAACAGCTTCTGAACCACCTGCATATTTCGTTCAGAGAAAATACACGCAGCTGTCCAATATTGGTGAATACCAACCGTGTTTCCAAGCCAGTCAGAAGCCAAGTCAACAATCTCCCCATCAAGGAAATCCCCTGCGACTTGGTCGGTTTCTTCGACAGACATCGTACCAGAATCGAGTCGCTTGCGGAGCTCACGAAGTTTAGAGGCATCCCACCGCCTGTTGTTCGGTCTCTCAGAGACGAGTGGTATCGTAGTGTAATACATCGTAGGGGGCCGGAATTCTAACCAAAAGATGAGAAAAGTGTTGTACGACACCAAGATGACTGACCAGAGAGTGCCTGTACGTCCGCCTCTGCATCGATACTTCCCTTGGCGAGTTCTCGCATGATCATTTGTTGTTCCGTCACGCAGGGGGTCCACCCAGCAGACTTGGAAAGTCCGTCAGAAACGTAGGCTATGTTATGCATACCCGAGCCGATCATGCTGAGAAGCAAGTTTGAACGATAGTTTTCAACCGTTCCCCCAAGAACCTGTTGGTCAGCGGGGATCGTTGAAGCACCTTTGACACTCCGTAAAGCATGGATAGTTGCACCGACACTCAGATCACCAATGCCTTGTACCGCGACACTGGGACTGTCATCTTGTGCGCCGTTGCCTTCTTGGCCATTCTTAACGGGCACCTTGGCAAACCCGATGCGGATGGCCCCAACATCACTACCCAGCACATCACGACCGTTCAAAGCCTTCCTCGCGCGCACAGCATCGTCGAGCCGCTCAAAGTTGACTGCAAAGTATCAATGAGGAATTGGACATTCCACAGAAAAGAGACAACTAACTGAATCCACAATTCTTGTGTGTCAAAACACGGGCGGACTCGATGGGCCCGTAGGGACTAAAGACATTCAGAATCGTAGCGGGGGTCGTGGTACTGGGAATGGAGCCGATCCACAGCGCGCGGGTAGGAGTGGACTGCAGCTGAGCATCCAAGCCTCCTAGGCCGGGGCTGGCACTCTTACCCATGCTGTTGGGTGAGGTCGCACCAGAATTCGTGATAGTAGTGCCCTTCGCAGGTGCGACAGGAGCACTGTCGGCTTTTCCAAACCCGATTCGTACCGTCTGTCCATTAGGCATGCCAATGTTGCCTCCAAGACGGTTTAAAACATCATCTTTTGCACGAATAGCATCTGCTTGATCAACAAAATTGACAAAGCCACACTCCTAATCCCAGCAGTGAGTATTGTTCTTAGAAAACCAGCTTGAACAGACCTTCTCGGGCAACAACCTCAAACTCTCGATGGCGCCGTATGGGGCAAACACATGGATGAGCTGCTCGCTGGTCACAGCACTGTCAAGGTTACCAATCCAGAGTGATCGAGTTGGTGTCTGAATCTGTGAGTTGTTATTGACCTCAGATTTCGGTGAGACTGCCCTTCCTTGGGAGTTAGGGGCGACGAGGTAAGCCGACGCGCGGCTAACCTCCCCATTGGGGAAATGGACTGCAGGGGAAGACGTATTGCGAGGCACTAGCTTGGCATCCGACTTGAGAATACTGGCAGGGCTGGTCAGACTTGCAAGGCTGCCGGTAGCAGAGTTGAGGTCGCTTAAGTACGGGGTCTGAACCTCGCTCGTCGTAACTCGGCGTTGGATAGAACGGATGGGGTCATCGAGAGTCCCGACGGATATGGCACGCGGCCGTGAGGCCAGTGCACTACCAGGAGAGAGGTGATCGGTTTGCTTGAATCCTTTGGCAACGTAAGACGAATGCAAAAGGTTTGCGTCGGAGATAGATCCGTCATATGAACTGAGACGCTGGCGTTCGTACAGTTGCTGAGTTTCGTAATTTTCAAAGAATTCTTCGTCGTCTTCACCGCTTGGCGTAGCCAACAGAGATGTGGGACCAGAAGAACGTGTACGATACGGGTTAGACACTGTACTTGCGCGCAAGCGAGGTGGGTTTGCCAAGTTTCCCGCAATCGCCGCTTGCGCCTGTGTACGTAACTCGGAAATTGTGGCCGCCGGCGGTGGGCGATGACTGTCATCCAAGCCGAGGTAATCAAGAGTGTGGACGTCAAAGTCATCAGCCGAATCTGCAGAAGTCACGGAGCGCAACTCGTCCAGAACAGGAAACGATGAACCAGAACCGTTTGTGGAAGATAACCAAGAGGACGAAAAGATAGAGGGTCCAAACGGGTTCGTTAAGCCAGAAGATGGTAGGGTCAGTGAGCCGGACCTGAGGCGACTGTTACGCTCAGCAACACAAACGGGCGGACTGGTTGCAGTGGCAGAAGTAACAGAGGTGGCCGAGTGACGAAGCCCAGGACGAGGAGGTACGACAAGGCTAGGAGGAGTGTTGGCATTTTGTCGCTGCTGTGTTTGTTCTGCAAAGGATTCGGTAGAAGGTGTCGTGCTGCTCAATGTATTAGAAGCAGCAGCAAATCTCTGGGCCGCAAGATGGACATCGGAAGGGAGGGTACCAGCCCTGGCCCTCCTGAAACCGGGAGGATAGACCGATGCTGGGGAAATGTCATTATCGCCTTGGGATGGAATATTGGACGTCAAATCGTTCGGTGGAGATCCAGAAGGCGCAAGAGCACGCAGCGCAGGTGGCCTGTATCTTCCTAGGCGTTCTTCTGCTTGGATCTCCCGCGCCCTGCGGCGTTGTCATTAACGATGACGAGAAGACCGAACAAGGCTACCCACCTCTTTGCGAAGGCTGCAGAAGGTGCCGGGGGTGGGGTTTTGCCCGAGGAAGCTCTTGAATAGGAGCCATTGTTGTCGGAGGCAGATAAAGACATTATAGGGCTTATTTTCGTTCGCAATTAGAGATTACCGTTGGGTTGTGGATGGAGAATTAACGGGAACTTGTCTGCTTTTTCGTGCAGGGGGTGGAATAAAGCGAAACCCAAGCTGAGGGTCAGACGGATGGATTTTAGAGGGTCGTGTCTGCGTTGCTAAAGACGATGGCGGAGACGTGTCGGTGGAATTAGCTTGCGCTTGGCCGGGAATGAAGTAAAGAAAAAGGCTAGTGAGAGCAAGGATATGTGATGGACAAAGTCCACCGAGCAGTACTTTAAAAGACCTGGCGTACTTGGACCAGAGAAATATGGAGTACTAGTAAGATGGTAGAAATTTCGTGGTTGGGAACAAGAAATCCCAAGCGACCTTTTCACACTCCGCTAGTGACCTTGCTCGACTTCCGAGGCCTTTCCCAAGAAAACAACCGGCTGTCTACGAACTCGTGCTGAAACAAAGTTCGACGCCATCATTCTCCATGTTGTATTATGCGGACATGTACCATACGTACATGTCGTGTACAAAAGGACATTACATGCGCTCGGGCGAGCTGGCCAGAGCTCTTGAAGAAAAAACGACGAGAATGCACTGCGCAAAGCCGAGTGGGGATCATAGAATAATGAAGGTATACAAACGTGACGTCGAAAAATGCCTGATACGATTTCTAGCAAGCGTGAACTGTGCGAAACGAAACGATGAACAAAAAATATCAGCATGAAGCGGTGCATCAAGAGTGTCGAGGACCCTTTGTCCTCGGTGGGACAACACGAGACCGTGCAACGACTGCATCGGCAACCCTCCTCGACCGCCGCAATGGTCTTTCTCTTGGGGGACTACGTATGGGCGTAGTGTCAGCTTTCCCCCCAGTGCCGGTCATTCCGCCCTCTTCCGTTTCCCAGTCGGGATGGACGCACAATGTACGGAATATCTCTTCCTCTGTGGGACTGAGTGGTATTTCCGGCGAGCCAGTGACCTCCGCGGTCGGCGTGGGCGGATGCAAAGCGGCGAGTGCAAGATTAACCGACGGTGGGATGGCTAACAATGATTCTTCAAGAACAGCCTCGACAAATCCTTCCCATACGTCTTCTTTCGCGTGGTCGCGTTGGGGTATATCCAATGGATGTCCAGCTCCAAGCGAACAGAGCGAGGCATTGAAGTTTGGCCCAAACTGATTCAGTAACCTCCCTGACGTGCTCTTTTGGTAAAATTCCTGTAGAGCGGTGGGAAAACGCATGACAAGATCGTCGGAGAGAAAAATACTCTCTATTCCCTCCGGCAAACCACAGGAATACAAGCGAGCGACACTGAGAGGGGCCCATATCCCATCAATGGACAAGGAAGGATGAGACACGTTAACACAGGCATCGGGAAGAGGCGATGGATGGGACAGAGAGAGGTGGGATAGAATCGTACTGAGATTCACAAAATCCGTGTCAATGCGTCTCAAGAGAAGGGTCGAACCGAGCATGGTCCGGTACACAGAAATGCCTACGAACAAACCTAATCAACACTTCGGTCGCAAAGCCCTGTGATATGCAATACCTACCTTCAATTTGAGTTGCGCAAACATCAGGGGAACACGGGCGACACGTGCGGACAATAATAACGTCCGAGTCTGCAACGACAGAGGATGAATGTGATGGGAGGACCGTTGATTCATGACAGGTTCCTGTTTCTTTGACCACCGCGCACGTGTCATCCACCTTGCCTTGGACAGGATCGACGGTCAGCGAAGAACAGACGGCTTCATCCAAAGCACGCTGCGGGTGCAAGTTACAATCTACATGCATTCTCGCCCCACTGGCCCATCCGTCCTCAAATTCATGTGGATGCACACTGTCCGGGCCAAGTAGCTCAGCATCTTGCCAAGTGAGTGCGCAGCCTCCCCTATCAACACCGATCGGAAACGAGGACGGCGAAGGTGATAGGGGAGACTGGAGCGTCAAAGAACCTACGCCGGAATCAGAGCAGGGTAAAGATGGTGAGCGATGAGACGAGGACGTCGACGGAGAGTATGGCGAGACTGGAAAACCCGGTGCGAACGCTTGCAAAGAAGCGAGACATTCATGCTCGTCTGGTTCCATTTTCACAACGGGCAAATCTTGGTGATCTTCTGGAGTACCGGTCCAGCCACTCTCAAATTCCCACTCCCAAAGCTCCAGTGCGTCAAACTTGAAGTCGTCTGTGGTGGGTAGCTTGACGGTGGCTGATGAGACGGTGGATATCGGTGCACAATCAAGGTCTTCCCAGGCATCGAGCATGTCACTGATGCCAGCTGGCTCGGACTTGAACGGCTGAAAGTCATCGGTAGTCTCGACTTTGACTCGAAGAGCCGGTGCTGGTGAGGGGATGGAGAGGGAAGAGGAATCCCAATCGACGTCCGAGTCGAGATCGAGATCGAAATCGTCGTGGTCCGAGTCAGGAGGAGGGGACGCGCTGCAAGGAACGGATGGAGAACGCCTCCTTTCGTCCGTTACCGCACAGTGCTTGGTTGAGAATGATGGCGAGTGAGCCCGCTCATCGCGGGTTGGCGTGTAGCGCGGCACGCAGATGGACCGGCGCGGATACGGCGGAAGACTCCACGGCGCCTCAGGTGGGTCTGGACACATGTCAGCGTCATGGCCATCATCGACACTGGCATCCTCGTCTTCAGACGAAGAACTTGTTGTGTCATTCGACAAGTCAATGACCTCTCTCGGCCGAGATCCGGTAGCCGGTGTCGGCGTGCGGGGCAGAGATGGCCGGAGTCGAAGCGTAAGCTTCACCTTTGGAGGCCGCTCATCATCGCTGGAATCAGCACCTAGTTCACCGTACCCGCTGTCGACGGCAGGGCTCTCGCTATGCCG
>JBBPRT010000033.1:0-40222 GCA_038093175.1 Boletus hoseneyae
TCTTCGGTGCCGGCGCAGTTGAGGGTTCTATCCGATGGTGGGCTCGTGGCCACCGTGCTCACCACCGTTACACCGATACCGACCTCGACCCCTACAATGCCCACAAAGGGCTACTCTGGTCACACATTGGTTGGATGATCGTGAAACCGCGCCGCAAACCCGGCGTGGCGGATGTCAGTGATCTTTCAAAGAATGACATCGTCAAGTGGCAACATCGTCACTACCTTAAGCTAGTGTTCTTCATGGGTGTCATTTTCCCGACTCTTATTGCCGGTCTTGGATGGGGTGATTGGATGGGTGGCTATGTGTATGCCGGTTTGTTGAGATTGGTTTTCGTTCATCATGTAAGTGTTTGACATGACTGGATAACAGTCCACTCAGCACCTTTTGCAGTCCACGTTTTGTGTCAACTCGCTCGCTCATTGGTTGGGTGAGACGCCTTTCGATGACAAGCACACTCCTCGCGATCACTTGGTTACCGCACTTGTCACCATTGGGGAGGGCTACCACAACTTTCACCACCAATTCCCCATGGACTACCGAAATGCGATCAAGTGGTATCAGTATGACCCTACCAAGTGGTTCATCTGGGTTTGCCAACAATTCGGACTTGCTTCGCACCTCAAGGTCAGCCATTCCTTGACCAATCTTTTACTGTGTTAATTGATCCATCCTTTAGACATTCTCGGAAAATGAAGTTCGCAAAGGCCAGCTCACAATGCAACTAAAGCGCCTGCGAGAAACACAAGAGAAGCTCTCTTGGCCGTCGGACAACAACGACCTGCCGATCATCAACTGGGAGAGTTGTAAGTTACCAGCGTGGGGACGCGTTACTTTCGCTGACACGTGTATAGACCAAGCCCAGGCCAAGACCCGTCCGCTGATCTGTATCGCGGGTTTCATCCATGATGTGTCGGACTTTCTCGATGAACATCCAGGTGGTCGACACCTTTTGACGAAGCATACTGGTAGAGATGGTACCACCGCCTTTTTTGGTGGCGTGTATGATCACAGCAATGCCGCGCACAATGTGAGGATTGCCATTCCTGCCCTCCTTGGCATGTACTGAGATCCTTTTCAGCTGCTTGCCATGAAGCGTGTAGGTATCCTGCGCGGTGGTGCTCCACATGGTCTTGAAGACAAGACCATCCCGCCGAGCCAGCGTCTGCGCATTGCCCACTACAATGAGCTGAGTGCCAGTGGATACAGTTCAGCAGCCCTCTCTGACGGCGAGGGTCTCATGGGTTGATGCCCCTTTACATATTGCAAAGGATGAGATGCATGAATAGAAGAACTTTCATAGTGAATTAATAATTCTCCCTCGAGCAGCATACCATTGTCGGCTACTACGATACATGCACGTTTTGTGATGCCCTTGCCATGCTAAACGGATGTCATTGTCGATCACACATAATTGCAACGGAACGGCATGCCAATCTGCATCAAGGGTCGTGTATACAATCATGGTTACCATTAAGACCGCTGCCGCAATACGACAATTGCACGACTATTCACGTCACGTCGGAGCTCTGGACCGAGAGCAAACTTGATCGGATGTGACAATGACCCTTGACGACGAGGTGATGTACAGATAATTTGAGAGCTGCGACTGGCAGAAAAAATTTTGAGCGCAGGGTCAACGATTGAACCCGGGTGAAATCCGACTCAGAGGTGTCACTTTTCAGATCAGGGAACCAGTAGGGAGTGAATTCATGCTAGGAGCTCCTTTCAAAGGCAGTTCCGAACCGCGGTCAAGTCTCGTGTCATCGCCGCTCGTTCTGCCCGTCGAGGGTCGCGGGCCTCGTGGCTGCAAGTGACACTGATTGTGGAAGGCACGCATGATGGGTTCTCTCGTCACCCTTTGCGAGTGATGATCACGGTATCTAGAACTTAGAAGGCTGGAAGGTTGACGGCGAACAATGATGCCCAGCGTACGGTCGAACCTCAGTCGGACGTGGGTGGCAGTCACCAGCCGGGTCTGACGGAAGTAATGTTTCACAACTGGCCACCTAGAAACCCGTAAGTGATATGAGGAGGGGGTCTTTGCGCCCCCGGTCTTGATGTACGCCTTCTTTTCATTGATTTGGAGGGCATCGAGTTGATATCGGAGGCGAATGCAACTACTCAACCCTAGCTAAAGACGATTCGAGAGTCGTACGCGGGATTACGCTACTAATAAGAGAAGCTGAGAATGGTGACCGGATTAAGCCGCGGACCTATTAGTATTCGGGGCGTTCCCATACATATACCTCGCCATACCTTCTCCCACTGGCCACTGTCCCCACCGCCCAGCGAAAAGTCAGGATGGTCGCGAAACGGCAAAGGCGATTGGTAGACGAGGACCCTCTCACGCGTGCTATCGCCCCACCGCCAAACGAGACACCAGCAGAGCGGGAGCTTCGCATAGCCGCCGAACTCGAAGCAAAGCGCGTGTCTGATGCAATCGACGAAGAGCTCAACCGTCAGCGCATGGCTGATAAAAAATACCCCAAGCCGGTCAAGATACTGCTGCTCGGTGCGTACACCCTCTCCGTCCCACTCGGCGCTACAACTGTTCCCCCCCTCCGGCAGGTCAGAGCGAATCTGGTATGTCTACACCTGGTGGTCTGGTCATCTCCACTGAGCGTCCTATTCCATAGGAAAATCTACCACCCTTAAAAGTATGTGATCATGTCCAACTGTTCGGTAGAGCTAATCGCTACGCACATCTAGATTTTCAGCTCATGCATTCTCCAAAGGTCAGGTCAGCGCAGTGCATGTCGTATATCGTCTAACCCCCGCTCGTATCAGGCTTTTCGTGCAGAGAGAGCCTCGTGGCGTGCTGTCATCCAGCTCAACGTCGTCCAGTCCATCCATGCCATCCTCGATCTCATATCAAAAGCCCACGCAGCCTCCAATGGCGCATCACCAGCCTCATCCATATCTGGCGGACATGCCTCCACATCGTCGTCATCATCATTTGCTCCCCCTTCTCCGACGGGCACAACACCAAGAGAATATCCCCCACTCACGCCGGAGCATCTCAAACTCAAGATGCGACTTGCTCCACTCATTCAAGTGGAGGCAGCCTTGGTCCGTAGACTGGTCCCTCCAGATCAATTCGAGGGTTTTGTCCGTTCCGATCTGACCGCTCCCCCGTATCAACATGAGATCAGCGTCAACTCGAACACAGGCTGGAAGAACGCCTTCAATCGTCTGCTGGGTTCCGGCGGTCGCGACAGCTGCGATAGTATAGATCTGATCAACTGGTCGGATCCAGATGACCCAGGAGTCATCTTGCATGCGTGTTCGGAGGATATGATGAAGCTCTGGGCGGATCCCACCGTCGGAAAACTCATGGAAATAGAAAAGATGCGACCGGAAGAAATGGCTGGATTGTGAGTCGTGTCGGTCGAGCGACTATTGCTACACTGGTTTTTCTTGCGCACGCTGCTAACCTTATTCGGCTCCAGTTATTTGGATGAACTGCCTCGAGTGACATCGCCCAAATACGTACCAACAGATGGTATTATCGACTTGCTTTCTCTTGCGCTTTGTTGTTGAGCTCTCGGATTGCAACAGATGATATCCTTCGCGCACGGTTGAAGACACTTGGCGTGTCTGAACATCGCTTTCAAGTCAAGTCCGGTGAGTGAGTGCCTTTGTAGCCGAATTCTAGGTGCTTACAGGTCTTTCAGCACATCTTGGAACTGCAGTGAGCAGTGATTGGCGGGTGTTTGATGTTGGAGGTCAACGATCTCTTGTGAGTACCACTTCAGATGACGTCTTTCGGTCCCGTCATTTAATTTCTTACACAATGTCGTAGAGAGGTATGGTTCTCCTTCATTTGAGATAAGATAAGCGTCATCGTTCACTAGCGGCATGGGCACCCTATTTCGACGACATCAACGCCATCATCTTCTTGGCTCCCATAAGTTGCTTTGACCAGGTCCTTCAGGAAGACCCGACGGTAAACAGGCTGGTCAGTCCACCTTCTGTACCCGCTTCCAACATCCGAGTTAAATGTATCTAGGCCGACTCCTTCCTTCTTTGGAAGAGTATTGTCTCAAATCCACTATTGAAGAAAACCGACTTGGTGCTCTTCCTCAACAAATGCGATATTCTGCGCGCGAAGCTCGAATCGGGCATTCGCTTGGCTGACTATATTATCAGTTATGGAGACAGACCAAACGATTTTGAGAGTGCGAGTACATGTCAGTTTGACGTTCATTGCCGTCGTGTGCAAGTGATGATGAATGTTCTGCCATCCACAGACCTGAGGAAAAAGTTTGCTGGCTTGATGAAAGAACATGCGGGAGATAGGCCATTCTACTGTCATTTTACCTCTGTCACGGTTTGTCGATGTATGTTTGCTTTGGGCAAGGCACGATCTAATTCGATCATTTTTCAGGATACCCAATCAACCGCGTTGATATTACAGAATGGTGAGTACAGATTGCGCCTGCAAACATGGGTCAAAGGAACCTGACGGCGACTAGTACAAGATGTCATCATACGAGATAATCTCAAGAGGAGCGCCCTCGTCGGATAGTCGAGACACATTGACGACGTCCCGGGTCGATGCCTTACCGGCCCGCCACACATCCTACCCCCTACGGACGACTAGCAATACCTGGAACACCGCTGTAATGTACAACATTCCCGAGACATTTCTCCGTTAGTTTGTGACCCCATGCAATCGCTTTCGTTTTCGGATGTTAATACCTATATGATTCCATAATGGATACTTGGCATAACGGATGTAGTCGCTCGGGTGGATGTAGTTGGAATCCGGTTATGTTTATGTTTTTTTTAACCTTGTTCACATGGTACATCATTGCGTGCGAGAGTTTGAATGAACCCATGCTGCCAAGTCACTGGATGGTCACCTGCCATCATCCGGGATGCTATTCTCAGCGAACTGCTTGATCAGTTTGCAAGATAAAGTCTGGATGGATAGTGTACCACGGCACTGAAAGCACCCGTGTCGCCGATAGACCATCGTTCGCGCTCGTGTTCATGCATTCGAGGGTGAAAAAGCTCATGTATGCAGGTATGTGATCGGTATCATACAACTGGTTGCTAAAAGAACAATATTACAGGTCAGCACATTCATGAATTCCGTTCGCGGTATGCAAGGTGCCGCTACACGTCGGAGACGACGTCCCAGTTGCTGGAGCTACTAGTGCCAAAGCTGCTCTGAGCGTCGCTCCAAGAGTCGGCACTGCCGGAGGAGGACGTGCTGTTGCTTCGGGACCTGGATGTCATGCCTGCAGGACCGGTGCGCGGGTGTGGGTCGTGTGGCGTCGCGAGTTGGATGGGAGGAGGCACTCGGTCGGATGGCCAGCTGTCCTCGTCCTCAGAGTCCATCCAGGAAGAGTGGCTAGACGGCGGGGGAGAAGGCGAAGGAGAAGTGGATGGTGGAGATCCCGGGGTAGAAGTGGAAAGGATCGTCACTGGCGATTGCGGATTGCCTTCGGATAGCCTGATGGAGGGGATAGATGGCAGGGAAAGCATACGGTCCAGTGGGGCTGGCCGCAGCGATGCGCCTTCCATGTCGTGTCGCCTCGCTACTGCCCCCCACTGTTGACGTAACTCGTCAATATCTTCCATCTCCGCGTCTGTATCCCAGGTGACGACGACGTTGGGCTCCGGCGAAGGGGGCGACGAACCGTCCCTAGACGACTCGCTGATCGAGAATGCGTCATCTGTGAGGTAGGCCAGGTCTGGTGCTGCATTTTGCATATTTTCCCTCAACGTTTCCGCGCTCGAAGACTTTCTCATTCTCTTATGCTTCTCCTCCCACTTTAACAACTCCTCCTGCTCCCTCGCATGTCTCGTAAACATCTCATCCCAAACTGTGGGGACCGGCCGTCCCTGGGCCGGATTGTTCCGCTTCCACGACGACTGCAGTACCCATTCCGTATCCAACATGGCCAGGTACGTCACGTCTTTCCATATACCTGCTATGCCCTCTCCCTCGGGCTGGTAGACCGCTCTCCGCTTCGACCCTTCATGCACGAACCCAGATCCGATGAACAACCGCAGGGCTCTGTCTCTGAAGGGGGAATCGAGGATCGCTGTTTGCACGCGATGGAACTTGAGCTCCTCAAACGCCCAACCGAGCACGAGTTGTACAGCTTCGTGGGCATAGCCACGGCGTCTCTCGTCTGGCTTGATGATGACGCCGAGGTTGGCTTCGCCTGATGGGTAGTTGGCAGGACCGCTATGTAGGTAGATAAGCCCGACTCGTCGCCCTTCGAGAGTCGGCGGTAGCGAGCGTTGCGTAGAAGAAGTCGGGTGTGGTTCGGACGTGTAGCCTTGTTGAGTGTCGGCGCTCCAGACAGCATCGTTATCTTCCTCCACTTCTTCAGTGGGAGTTGGAGCGTTTGTTGCAATCTGCGCGCAGAGGAGACATTCGTCCGCAAAGGAGACAAGGTCTGGGGAAGAAGTTTGGCCGGGTTCGACGGCAGTCCTCCTAAACGTTTGCCACAGATCGTTCAGGCTCCCTTGCTCCCTGGGTTCTGGCCAATAATCAAACAGCAAGGAGATATTGGTAGATCGTAGTTGGACGGCCATGTCAAGCCTTGCGCCGATTTCCTTGGATTTTTGGGACTAGATTGGATGATGATGGGAGGGGGGAATGATGGGCGTTCGTGTTGCGGCTGTAGAGATGCTTGTATGGGTCCTTATATGTACTTGCTGTGAACGAAGCGTGTCCCGTGCAGGCATGATCATAATCAGGGATCATCGTGATAGGTGACTTTGACTATGTACCGAGCGAGTCGGACTCGGACTCGGATTCGCGAGTCTCGTTCTGAGTGCGGGTTTCTGTGAGATGTGAGACGAGTCGTTGAACTTGAGGGTTTGGTCAAAGTTGACTTGAAGTGACGGCAGAGGCACGCGACTAGCTTTCACTTGGCTCTGCCGTGTTGTTTGAGTAACTGGGCCCAACTTGAAAAAGAAGTCATGTCTTCTACACACACCAGTCGAATTACGACGTCAATGGGCATCGCACGGGTCTGAAGACGTCCGTATTACGGTAATCAGGCGCGGTGATTAACCCAGTTGCGGTGTCGATGTACAGGATGATGGAACACGAGACATGCCATGTATGGAACCAACGACAATCTCTCCCTATTGGTTGTAGGAGGAGAGCATAGACCGATCAGTGATTTGGGAATGAATTTCAAGGAGATCCGGTACAAAAAACGAAGGATTGTGACGATCCGAGAGTCAAGGGTCGTTTGATCGCGAGGACAGGGAAAGCCGCTCTACTTCGTACCTCATTTGATGGTCAATGTCGTGGACGCTGTCACTGAACTCTAGATATTGCAAAGAAAAGACGATGGTATCAGGCCCACGGACTCACATTCTAGTGACGATCATGATCCGCAATGATGGAAACCACAGTATATCTCTGACACAAGGTAGGACCAACGTACATGGTACCACAAACTGTTCCAGTGTTTGGTGTACAACGACCATGGTGGCGTCGGAGCCCAGTGGTTCATTGTCCCAACAAGCCCACAGACGGAAGGACAAGAGTCAGGGAGGTGCGCCAAGATGTCCAAGGCTGTGTCGCACATCAAAAATGAGAGGTGTCGCAATCTCTAGGCTACACCCTCAGCCTGAGGCGAAACCCATTTACCATCCAAAATTGCCACCGGGAGAGGAAAGTCTTGGGATAAGGTGTACAATGTCCACGAAACGATAGAAACCAATTTTTGGCTCGAGAACGTTTTCAGCATTGAAATATTGACATGTGGACCTTTCGCTTGAGCAGTGCTCAGCTATGCCAGGCGAGGCGATCAACGTGGACCAACGATTGGCATGCGACACGAAGACAGGGAGGATGCAGTCCCAGAGGTGGCATGACAGAGCATCGAAATCCTGGGTTGTCAAGAACGATGCTCCATGGTTGGATCTGATTCCGGAGCCACGCTTCTAGCAGGAGTACACCCTGTCTTTTGTAATGACCACTGGCATGACCGGGGATGGATACCCGAACATGTGGATATAGAAACCGCTCTTTAGCATATAAATTCGAAGTGGGGGTTGGGCAGATCCATGTCTGACTTGTTCGAATAGCGAAAACCCAGCTGCGGCACGGACATGGATGGAACGAGAGCACGTGACAAAGCTCAACACCATACTACACCCAATGAGTCTGGGTGTATCGCGCAGTGTAGTCAGTATCAGACTTGTTCGTCGGAGCATCTCATCTACATCGATACCCTCAAAACTCGACTCAAAGGCCTTCTCAAAGACACTACTTCTCCCAAAGACACCCTTCCCCCTCTGGGCTGACCCCGCAAAGTCGGAAGAACGGTATAGGAGGAAAACATGCGATGAGCTTTATCAATGGCAGGTTTGTTACGCGTGTCCTCATGTTTTCCTTCTTGTTTTAACGCGGTTGGTGCCTACCAGGCGCAGAATGCCAGAGGTCCGCGGTTCGTGATGCATGATGGCCCACCGTATGCAAACGGGCATCTCCACATCGGTATGACACACCGGCCGTCCTTACCCCGTCGTTCATGCCACGTGCTCCAGGTCATGCTCTAAACAAGATCCTGAAAGACATCATTAATCGCTTTCATGTATCTATCGGTGGTCGCGTCCAGTCAGTGAAACGCGTCCCTTGTATCGAGAAACTGATTCGAACCAGCACGAACAGCTATTTTCCTGGGTGGGACTGTCATGGATTGCCCATAGAGAACAAAGCCCTTCAAGATTTGAAGGTGGGGCTCTCAATTATCAGTTAATGGCCACCGCCATCATAACCATTCATTTTGTTTTCCAGCAAAATTATCATTCACTCCCCACGTCTACCATCCGAGACGCGGCGAGGAAAACTGCTCTTCGGGAGATGAAGATCCAAAGGACAGAATTTGAAAAGTTTGGTATCATGGCCGATTGGAGTGAGGAGTCAACCTATCGCACGCTCGGTAACGGCTTCCTTGGGTGATTATTGAATCGTTTGTCACTGAACGTTCAACAGATCACCAGTACGAGATGCGACAACTTCATATTTTCCAGCAAATGGTATCCAAAGGTTCTCTTCCTTATGCCGCATGAGCGCCTGTCGACTGGCTGACAAACCTCGCTCTCCAGGTCTTATTTACAGAGACTATCGACCTGTTTACTTCTCGCCCTCTTCACGTTCCGCGTTGGCGGAAGCGGAGCTCGTATACAAGGACGACCATATCTCACATTCTGTATACGTAGCATTTACACTTGATTCTGCCCATTCCGATAGTTTCGGGGGTACAAGGTTAAACGAGATAACCCAAGCAATATGCAAGGAAGCAATTCGTCTGCTGGTTTGGACGACTACACCATGGACCCTCAGTGCTAATATGGTACGTGATCATATTGTGATATGATACGCTTCTTGTAACTCTGGTTCCCGAGATTATCAGGGTATTGCCGTGCACCCAGATCTCATTTATACAGTTGTGCGGAGTTCACGCCAGCCGGGGCTTCTTATCGTTGCAAGGGATCGACTCTCAGCGCTCGAGCCTGTCCTTGGCCCTCCTGAAGAGCTTGAAGTAATAGCGGAATTGCCAGGTTCAGAACTTGTTGGGCTGGGCTACCGGGGCATCTTTGCTGGTCTTGCGGGTGAGGAAGCTCCATCCAATATGTCACATTCAAGGGTTATCCCGGCAACACATGTTAATTCGGATTCTGGAACTGGGTTGGTGCATTGTGCTCCTGCACATGGTGCCGAAGACTACCTTGCTTTTCGCGTACAGGGCTTGCTTAGCTCGGGAATGGCGTGTCACGTGGACGGTGAGGGTAGGTTCTCGCAACGTGTGACGGATGTAATTCGTCCGGGACTGGGAGGCGAAGCACTTGTAGGCTTGGAAGTGCTAAAGGGAGGATCTAAAGCCATCGTGAAGATTTTGCAGGACTGCGGAGCACTGTTGGCTGTTGAGAGGATCAAGCACAGATACCCCTACGATTGGAAAACGAACCAGCCCGTCATCGTAACGTGAGGTTTTGATGAAGCTAACCGCAAAGAACCCGAGTGCTGACTTTCTGTGCGTTCTCGCAGAGCTACATCGCAGTGGTTTGCGAACTTGGACAACATTAAAGAAGATGCACTGACTGCGCTCGAGGAGGTGGCATTTTTCCCTCCAGCTTGTATGTGGTTCTGATAGTCTCCGAATGGTTATTGACACTTTTTCAGCCCGCAATCGCCTCACAACATTTGTCCGGTCCCGCTCGGAATGGTGCATCTCTCGCCAGCGCGTGTGGGGCGTCCCCATACCATCACTACACCATATTCCAAGTGGCACCGCCGTCCTAACACCCTCTTCCCTATCTCACATCTTGCGCGTGCTAGATAGGAATGGTGTCGGCTATTGGTGGGACGGACCCGTCGGTGACTTCGTCACTCCAGAACTCGTTGCCGAATACGGTGATGGTGAATGGGAGAAGGGTACTGATACGATGGATGTATGGTTCGACAGTGGAACGAGTTGGTCCATGCTCGCCAAGATAAAAGGAAGGAAACATCGCGCGGATATCTGTATAGAGGGGTCTGATCAACACCGAGGGTGGTTCCAGAGCCAGCTGCTGACTGCAATTGGTGCCACCGACGATGACGCAACGCCATCGAGCCCATATGGCACGTTGATCACTCACGGTATGGTGCTTGACGAGGCTGGGAAGAAAATGAGCAAGTCGTTGGGCAATGTTGTTAGTCCGCTAACCGTCATTAACGGTGGTGCTGTAGGTTTTGCACATACCGGACTGCCTTTCGGTGGGACTGACAGCATTTAGGACAAGAAGAAGGAACCAGCTTATGGGGCGGACGTCCTTCGGCTCTGGGCGGCGACTGTTGAATATTGGCGTGATATGTCTATCGGACCCACTGTGCTTGCACAGACCGCGGAGTCTATGAGGAAAATACGGAATTCTGCCAGGTTCTTACTTGGGAATATTGGTTCGACGGCATCGCACGACAGCGAGACGCAGTCCGGTGTGGAGAAGAAGTACCTGGGTTTGGTTCGTACATCCGCACCTAACGATATGAAAGTCACTTAACTTGATGCAGGCGGAGCGGTACGTCATGAATGAGTTGTACAAGCTCGAAAGGACAGCCCTCGAGTGCTACAGAACGTACAACTTTCCTCGAGGTACATCGAACATGTAAATCTACTGCACAGTGCTGACGCTGCATTCAAGTCATGGTTGCTTTGACAAATTTCGCCAACACCACGCTTTCGTCTCTATACTTTGATATCACAAAGGATGTCTTGTATGCCAGTGATACCCACAGCATCGAGCGTAGAGTGGTGGTCGATACTCTTAAGCGGGTAAGAGTCTGTCATATTGAAATCCAGAAAGGTGTTTCATGTCCGTCATCAGATATTGCAAACCATGACATCAGTATTGGCCCCTGTACTTCCCTACCTCGCGGAAGAGATACATGGGCACTGCGCAGCCGAATCATCCAAACGTTCCTTCTTCACAAATAAGTGGGAGCCACTGGTACGTCCGTTTATTCAACGTGATACCGATCTAAAAGTAATATGTGCTTGTTTCGATGACTAGAGTGCCGAATGGGAAGATCCTCGGGCAGAAAAAGACATGGGTGATTTGCTGACTGTGCGTAGCGCTGTATTATCGCTCTTGGAGAAGGCTCGGGGAGACAAGTATGTTCCTGCATTTTGCGACGTATGGCATATGCTGACGATACGTTCAGGAATCTAAAGAGTGCCTTGGAGGCACAAGTGGTGATTACTCTGCCACCTGATGCAGCAAGACTGGAATTTGTAGAGTTGCTGAGGCGTGAAGGTAAGCATGATGGCCACCCAGAAGCAGATCCGCTGAGCTGAATTGTTGCAACAGCAAACTTTTTAAAGACCCTCTTCATTGTTTCTGATGTGACACTGACCGACGATGTCGATATTACATCCAATTCTCCGGAATGGGGTTATAGCGGTTCACTAAGTATACCAGGTACGCCAGGTCATCATGTTGCATTCCAAAAGTTGAGATGCCCTATAGGCTCGAGTGCTGAAGTAGGCCTGCATATTCGGCCTTCCTCACTGCATAAATGTCCTCGTTGCTGGACGTTCACGCGGCACGAACAAGATGATCTTTGCTTGAGGTGCGCCGACGTCGTGGGGAAGCTTTGATCGGTACACATGGAACTAGATTAGAGAGCATCTCCAACCTAATGTTATTTCCCTCCCCTTGTAATGCCAGTGGGCAATGATACACAGGGGCCAAATGTACAAATAGGGAATAATTGACGCCGTGATAAGCGCGATGTCGTACGCGTATACAGTCGGCGGTCTCTATGCACCGAGTTCAATTGTTCCAACTCGTCCAACTCGAAATCTTGCGACGTCGTACTTTCGATGGGGTCCGAGGGCTTGCAGATAACGATTCCAGGTAATACTTGCATTGTTTCACCTCTCAACTGCTCACCCACGCGGTTCATCGTGTAGACTTGGACGAGGATGACTTCCAGACTACCCCAGTTCCGTTTGGGCGTTCTGGTGTATTCGGGTTCGGTAGTGCATCTGGATCGGAATCACCCACTATCCTTACCCCGACAACGGCCGTGGCAGCTGAAAGAAGTTTCTTTAGTGCACATACACGAGGCGATTCCCTCGCGTCCGATGACTCGTTTTTCGACGCTCCACGCCGACCTTTTGCACACACTTCCCAGTCGTCAGTCGCGACAACCGCCACCTCCACCTCCATTGGCACCGGCCCATCTTTCAGCAAAAAGTCTTCCTTCGCCTCCATCCGAAACGCGTTCAAAGCCAGTTTAAAGAGCAATGCAGACGTGCCTCCCCTCCCTAGCTTGGATCACCATCAGGTGTACCCGATCTTGAAGAACCCATTCAACAGGTCGACCTCGTCGCTCGCCCACTCTATCACCGCTACATCGAAGCAAAGCAATGGTACCAGTCCTGCACACCAGACCCCACGCCCCCCCACGCCTGGCGAATCACGTCCTTCTCGGTCCATTTCTCGTCCCCGTGGCCACTCCACAGTGCGCTCGCATCATTCACATTCCGGATCTGTGTTTTTCGGTTCGGAGAATGGCAGTGACCACGGGCATGGTTATCCGTTTGGCCACAACCCAAATCATGCAGTCACTTTTGGCCACTCTCCACATTCACCCCCTCCTGTTCCGCGTGTCCCTGAATCATTGGTCGCTCCACGAAGTGAGAGCCCAGTTATCTCGGAGGGCGAGAGTGAAGATCTCGGTTCGTCAAAAAGTCCTGCGGATTACGCGTTGCACGCGGTTTTCATCCGTTTTGCTACCCTCGCCGAGGCAAAGATTGACGCGTTCGTGCGCGAAAGTCCGGTAAGTCTCTTCGGATTCGATGCTGCGTCGCCGACCTTGTATAGCGATCGTATCTTGTCTTGCCATGGGAGATTCGCTAATGACGCACGATTTGTCCTTTAGGAAAGTGACCCGATATTGACAGACTTCTTCGGGTCCTCCCTCGACCCACAATTTGATGAACTGCTCCAGTCCCTTGGCAAAATCGCACAGAAGCGTGCCAAGAATGTCATAGATGCCATCATGCGCTGGCGTCGGGGTATACGCGACTCTCCATCCAATCGATCTGGGCACCCTCGCACATCTGAACGTGGATCTCTTGCTGCGATCTATGTCATGTGCAGAACGCTCGTTGCTGTTCTCTCCATGCTCCCCGCGAATGCGTTAAGCGATACAATGGGGCATCACTTGGAAGAAACCATCTTTGAACAGTTTAGACGGCCGTTGTTGAGTTCGAACCCTAATTACAAGCTCTGCGCAGAGCTATATGCGGGAGTCTTGGGTTGTTTAGCTAGCCTAAGGTGGGTTCTGCTATGCCGAAACACGCATACTGCTGATGATGCCGCTTTTGCAGATTCCTAAGTGTCACAGATCGGTTTCTCAGTGAGCTTGCCCCTGTGGCCCATGGCCAAATTGCAAAAGACTTGGACACGAAGTTTGAGAACCTAGTAAAAGGTTTGCGGTATGTACAAATCAAAGTAAGTTCGGATATGTAAACGGATGGATGGATTATCTGAGTCTAATGTAATCGATAGGTTTGGCCCCCAGAAGCTTTTGAAGAAGGTGCCGAATTTATGGAATCCTTGGCAAAATCATTCGAGAACGCGCACGGCCTTCGATTCAAAATCGCTTTCGCAGAAACACTCACACGACTGTTGCATCCTATCGGCAAGGTGCGATCATCGCCCCTAGATCAATGATACCTGAACCATAAACTTTTTTGCAGGCTGCTCAAGCAGAAGTCAATCACCCACAGTGGGAGAAAGCGATAGAGAAGATTTACCCTCGTGCAAAAGAGATGATGTCAAAGCCACGATATTGGCATGTTGCGTATCCACTAGCGGTTACCGCACTCTGCGTGGCACCGCATCAGTTCTTCCTAAAACACTGGATGGCGTGTTTTGAGTATGGAATCAGTAAAATGAAGGTGCGGACTCGAGCCACTTCAATTATTCGACGTTGTCTTACGACTCCCATTTTGCAGGACAAACCATATCGTATTCCTATACTGAATGGGACGGTTCGCTTGATCTGGACATATCTCTACCGTTGCCAAGAGCCTGCGTCGACCAGTACCTCAAAGCTAGATGGGCTCCTGAAACACTTCTTCCCTACAGGACGGCCATCTGTCTTTCCCCATGAAGAACACCTTGAGCCATTCATTTGTGCTATCCACTTCATAATCTCTCGTTATTTCGAATATGGACGTGATTTTTGCCTGGAACTCTTGCAAGAGTCTGCTAATGCGAACGGCACATTGGCACCTGAGCGTGTTGGGGTCTTGGTGCAGGCAACCCTCTTGACACTACATGGTCTCGAACGCGAGGAACCGACACCAACATGGCCATCCAGTGCAGACTTTTCGGCGATACCCTCATGGGACGATTATCCTTCCTCCTCAGACGTTCTCCCGGCTTCGGTGCTCGCAAAACCCGGGATCCAGGACTTTATCGACCGATTTAGTGCGGTAACCTCTACCATTGCGCAAACGTCTTTCAAAGCAGTCGGTCATATGTCCGTCTTTGACGATCAATGGTCACTGGCACGCTCTGCTGCCTCTGGTAACGCATCACCGTTCGATGAATCTCACAACTTGGTTATACGTCGGCATCCAGAAGGAGCTTTCGCGTATCCAAACCACTTGGTTTCACACATCAGCATCCTGCAGACGTGCTATCAATCGTGGCCACGGTGTTTACGTACCTCATCGATCCCTCTTCTCGATGCGGTTGATATGCTTTTGCGCGGTGTTGTGCACGTCGAGCCGCGGGTGGGTGAAGTCGCAGGGGCGGCCTTGAGAAGGTTTACGCAAGACGCACTGTACGCACCTACGGTGCTCAAATGCTTCACTGCATTCTTATTCGATCCCAAGAATGTCGAACGAGAGGGAACTGGCCATCGGATTCTCCTCGAAAGTGCAAGATTATTGAACCTCTGGACTGGCATGGTGGATACATGGATGACAGGGCTCTCCCAGAAACCAAAGCAGGACCTGACGGCTGTTCTCCAGCAAGCAGAGGAGATTGCACTCGGTGCATTTTTCCTCCTTTCGTACGAATTGATGGCCGTTCGCTGTGCTGGTGTCAGGCTCGTACGCTCGCTCGTTCCCCTTTGCAGGGATCTCGCTCTTGAGGGTACCTCGACGAATGATCCCGCTTCTTTCTCATTCTTATTTTCCACCCTATTCGAGAACGACACGAAGGAATGTCCCTTCCTTCAGGGATTCGACGAATTACTCGATCGCCCCGAGCTAGATCGTCTTCAACAGTGGAGGAGATCCTTAAAGCCAGACGTTCTTCTTCGCATTGCGGACAGCAACGTAGAGAAGGACCACAAAATATGGCGCTTCATCTATCCAGCATTAATGCGCGCTGCAATGTCGAGCTGCGGCAAGCTCATCCCAAGTTGTAGGGCTGTCGTTGAAGCTGCGACGTCACGGTATCATCCAGTGATGCTTCGGCTTGCTGGAATATCTTCTAGTGGTCGCATGCAACCCTCTCACTCAACGGAGCGAGAAGGGTACAAGCTGATCAAAGAGAATATGACTCTTATCGACCAGTGGTACATCTGGACTAGGGTGCTCTGCTCTACCGCAGCGGTGTCGGATAATCGGCCCGCGATGACACAGGCGGGCCGCGAACATATGCGGGCGCCTTCGGAATCAACCTTTGAGCGCGAGAGAATGTCAACGACGCGTTACCTATTTAAGCACCTGACCCCATTCCTGGACGCGGACTATACCCCATTCCGAGATGCTGCCGTGTTGTCCATCAGTGCGTTTCCCCTCGAAGGTTATCCTCAACTCCTGGAGGATCTCAATCTATTCACGTCTCGTCGATTTTATGACGAAGGTCGCACCAAACCGGGTTCAACATCTGCGACTGGTATCCGTCCTCGTAGACAAGCTCGCCTACATTCGACAGTCGCTCGCATCTACTACCTCACCGCCCCCCACCTTCACTCTCTAAAGTCATTGAGCAAGCAGGATGCTCTATATCACGCGCTCAAGTTCGTCACGAACACACAAGCGTTCCTACTTGCACCAGAGAACCGCGATAATTACTCTTTGCAACGGTTGCGGCGCTATTTTTGCGGGATGGTTGAGCGTCTTTTCGATGGTTCGGAGGACCTTCCTGAGGCGGATAGCTCCAACATCCATCTCTCTCTCTACCGTATGTGTGAAGAATGGTGCCAATATGGTCCACAGAACGAATCTTCCAAAACGAGGCTTATCCTCATGCAGAGGGCTGCGGCCGCAGCTATCAAAGATCCTGAGGCAGAGTCCGACGCCGGCGAGCGATTTCAACACGAAACCAAATTGTTGTCACATGCATCTGTCGGGGCCTTGTCGTCTCTTTGTGTGGGTTGGCCCTCGTTTTTGAAGCATGGCGCCTTGCTAACTGGATGTTGTAGCCAAAAGCTTATCGTTTGGCCGACACCGTTGAATCGAACTCTCCGACCGAACGACCCATGGGGGATTCTCTTAAACCACTCGAAGCTGCTCAAGTTCTGGATCGAATTCATGCTGTCTTTGAGGACGCCCAAGCTCCACTGGTGGCCAGTGCTAAGTAAGCTTGCCCGTTTGTCGCGATGGTTACGTTCGACATATCTGACCGGTTATCGTTATCTTCCTTTCAGAAAAGCCTTGCGGTCTCTCCTGGTCCTGCCCCAGTCGGGCACGGATTTACTAGCGGACGTCCTCCGCCGAGGGTTCTGTGATCCTACTACTACCACCACGCTTGGCAGTGCCGCGTTCTTCGAGACCATCATGGACGTGATCTGCAACACACCTGGCCACTCTTTCACATTCGCGCAGGTTGTCTGTCTTGGATTAGCGAATCTATGTCACGGAGACATCACGATACGACGCCACGCATTCAACACTCTTGTGACCATTCACGAACAGTCCGCAGGCGTGATCGCCATGGCCGAGTTCGAAACATTGATGGCCAGTGATACCCCAAGCGTTTATCTCCAAGCCCACCGACTTGTCGGAGAATGTCTTGCAGGGGAGCATCCAGCGCAAGCATTCGATGTCCTCGCAGAGGTTACAGCACTACTCTTACGTGTCCGCCGTCATGGAAACGAAAGAGTCTGTCATCTCATGCTACAAAGCTTGGAACACTGGGTGCCAAACCTCGAGATCAGTGTGCCCGACGCGTCGAGGCTGGCTTTGACATCGCAAGGCAGCCTGGCTGTGTATCACTTGCTTGCTCTTACCAAGCGATTTAGTGATGCACAACCCGAGCAAATCGCCACGATATGGGCTCGGCTTGTTGAGGTGCCAGACCCACTAGCGGGCCGTGTCGTTGCGTCCTTCCTGATCAACGAATCGCTCAAGGTCGCTACGGGTGCCTTCGTGAAGTGTGCGTCCGAGGTCATTGCGTGCTTATCTCGTTCAGCGGCGGGTGTAGAGATCTTCCAGGAACTATGCAGCGTTTGTGGGCCAGAAAGGATGTTACCTACATTCGAGCACCGGCTGGAGCAACCAACTCCAGAGGAACTAGAGCTGTGGTCCGATCTCGATGTGCTGTTCGCGGACAACCAGCCCCGCCAACTTCTGGGACCCGCTCAGTATGCAATGGTGTATATTGGCTCTGTCGCGCTGGAACACATGTGGACACACCATGAACAGATACCCATCGTCCTCGCGGCCGTCCTCTCTCATTTGGATCACCGGGTGTCAATGTTACGATCAGCTGCGCGTCGTATGCTGTTACATTTAATGAGAGCTTGCATACCCAGGTATTCATCAACCACTGACAAGGTGGGGCAACCTGCCCGAGCGTCTCTGCTATCGATCATCGTGACCATGGAGGGCCAGGGGGATTCCCTTTTCTGGACAGACAGTGATGCGGAAGAGGTAGTCATGCCTCGCATGGAATACATTGTTGGCCAAGTGGTGTCCGTCATCGGGCCATTCGTCCCTGACCTGGAGAAGAACCTAGCTGCAGTATTGATACCCTACGTCGAACATTGCCACACTCGCAGCATTGCCAAGCGATCTCTTCAAGTCTTCCGGTTGCTGAGGGTTCCTCTCTCTCAAGACGTCCTTGGGCATATACTTAGTCGCCTATGCTCTACGATAAGCGATGATGAGACCGAGCTCCACCAATTTGCCGAGGCAATCGTGTCCACGCTTATGGTGTCTGTGGCTTCGGATGATCTCAATCCCACACTCCTTCCCCGTCTCTTCTGGGCGACAGCATCATGTCTCACGACAATTGTCGAATCCGAATTCGCCGCAGCAATAAAGCTCTTGTCTGTCTTGCTTGGAAAATTGGATTTTGACAACGCGGAGTTCGTCGAGTCAGTTCTCGCTCAACGTCCGAAATCTTGGAACGGCACGTACAGTTTACAAACATGTCTCCTCAGTGGACTGCGTTCGGCCACCACCATGGCTGACACTTTTACGGCCCTTCAGCAGTTGACTAGAATCTCGGACTCCCGACTCATTGAACCCTCTGAACGTCGTGTTTGTGACCTTTTCGCCCTCTCGCTTCCGTGGTGTTTGCATTCCATGTCCAGCAACAGTCGTGATGTCTCCCTCGATGATTTTTGCACCTCCATCGCCAACCTTGCTTCACACGAAGGCCGGGACACCATCTCTCGCATCATGACCTCCTTCGTCAAGAATCGCTTCCGTACCAAGGACGACTTCCTTCGACAATCTATCACCGGGCTTCGTGAATACTATTCGGCTACACGCTGGCCGGATATTGCCACGCTACTCCTGGGCCTGGTGCTCAATAAGGAGAACTGGGTGCGCATTCACACGATGCAAGTTTTGAAGGTGTTCTTCCAGCAACGTGACCCGCGAAGCGCACATCACCCACTCGTGACCGAACACCTCATGCCGTTGTTGCGACTTGTTGAGGGTGACCTGGCTGCTCAAGCCCTTGACGTTCTTGAAGAGCCGATCAAGGTGTCCAGGGGACAAAATTCCTGCAACGTTCTCCGGATGAGTATGCATACCTCACTCGATTCTGCACCCGTAGACGAAGGAGACATCTTCGGCGTTCCTGAAGATTCAGGATGGTGTATCCCTCGCGTCAAATCCCGGCGGTCTATTTGTAGGAACAACATGATGACAGTCGCGCAAACGTGCAACGGCGCTCTGCGTCCGTCGTATATTGATCTAGAGTCACGCTCGCAGATCATATCATTTGCCGACGGACTGGATGAAGACCTCGGTGTATTGGTGCAGGACCTCCACGAGCTCAGCGAATTCTTCCAAAATATGAAACCGCATCCCCGTGTTTTGGTACCGAGCCAGCAGCTAGAGGAACGCGTGGCATCCATCATCGCCCGGTCGACGGATAACTCCGACGACGTACCTCAGACGCCATTTACAGACGTCTTTCATATCGGCAAGCCGAACGATTATTCGGACGATTCTGGGGAGGATAGTGGTTCTGATTCAGAGCTCGATGCTTTCATTTTTGATTCACCGACGCTTTATCGGAGTGCTCCGAATGGTCGGGGACTGGACTAGTATGCATTAACGATGTATGCCACGACCTGTTTGTTCTTCAGCTGGACTACGCGTATGTATAGTATAATTACTTAAAACATGGCACTCTACTTGCAACGCTTCCAGGGCGTGTTTCATGTTGCAGGCTGACGTCATTGTTGGCGTGCGATATTCGAGTCTCCCCTTCAACCGCACCCCAGCCTCACCATAACCACCACCTCGAGAAGCTTTCTTTGAATTGTCCAGTCAAGAATCCGACAGAGAAAGCATGGGAGACACCATCATCCGCGAGGTAACATTCCCTTTCTCTCTCCATTTTTTTCCGCTACCATGTGCCGGCAAAACAGGTCACCAAGGACGTTTGGACGTTCTCCCGGTTTGTTCTGCGCCGAACGAAAGAACCTGCCGAATCCCGATTTATCATTCTTGTAGTCCGTTTGCTAGATATGGGGTATTCCCTATCGGCGGTAGATCGACCGCTATCAAATTAAGAGACGGGGGTGTTTGGGTGCTCGCCTCGACACCCCTAGATCGTGAAACGAAAACCAAAATCAGCGAGCTCGGTCCAGTCAAGTACGTTTTGTGAGCGCTTACTTGGGCGTTCTCACACACATCCAGGTACATCATCAATCCTGACATTGTCCATCATCTCTATCTGTTGGAGTTTAAAATGGCGTACCCCAATGCCAAGATCATTGGAGTGCAAGATACGGTCAAGAGAATGAACGAGAAATCATTTCCGTTTGACGGGCGTGAGTGTTAACTTTTCGAGTTGTGCAGTGGTGCGAACTCACACTGCTCTTGTGCTAGTGTGGGGCCGCGATCCACCCAACACACAGTATGGATTTGAAGAGGATGTAAGTCAATTTGGCATACTCTGAATGTATTACCCATCTTGTGTTTCCAGATCAAGCATTGGTACGTCTACCCCGCAAGAGTAGGGCATCGACTCAGCTGGTATCAGTTATTTCTCTGGCTTCAGGAATAAAGATGTTGCATTCCTTCACATCCCTTCCCGGACTCTGATTCAAGCAGACCTGTTATTCAACCTGCCAGCGACGGAGCAAGTGAGTAGTACGAGTCCGCTCATCATTGAAAGTAATTCACTACAATCGTCCCTAGTACTCCAACTCTTCCAAATGGATTCCTCAAGCAACATTAAAGCCGGATTCGTGGGCTCATCAGAAACTCATTCAAAATGTTACCATTGATGTCGAGTGAGTCGGATCAGTGTCTGTATCATTGACCTTTTGGCTAGACGCCTTGCAGAGCGATGAAGCGCGACGCGAACATGGTGGCTTCCTGGAACTTTGATCGAATAATCCCCTGCCATGGGGTAAGCATCGAAAGGAGCGCCCCTCCAAATCTTGAATGCTTACGTTGTCTAGGATGTCATTGAGCGAGGCGGGAACAAAGCTTGGCAAGCTGCCTACCAGGCCTTCATCGACTAATTTCACCACGGACATGATCGGTAGTTACCAGCCCGATTCACAAAGTAAATGGTTCATCTACGAGTCTGCTATTATAGTACTGTATTTAAACATGAAGGCTGTTAGGTAGCTCGGTTATTTATTGTCGAACGTATTAACAATATTTGCGTTTGTACACGGTCGGACCTAGTCTGGTGACCAGTCCAGTCCGTGAGGCAAGCCGTCGATAGGTCGGACCTTTGTCGGACATCTGCAGTCTGATCCAAGGGGCAACTTGAGGCAGCTTCGTCTGAGGTACCGTCTTTATCACGTCAAACACACAGCAATGTCGGGCTCACTGCGAGAAGCGGTTGCCTCATTTTAGATCTGCCTAATCCCGTCCACACCACAATAATGGCAGTCGCATGAGGTAGGTACTATCATATAGGAAAACACATTTACCTCAATTTCCTTGTTCATGTAAGTAAGCATCACTGAAACGTGAACACGCCAATCCTCGACGGAAGAGCAATGTATGTAATCGTGGTTAGGCAGCTGTAGCCTGAGGTATATGATCGAGTCAGATCGACGATGCGGCATGGCGAACCATGCTTGCGCATACCGGTTAGACTCAGAGCCCGTCTTAATGCATGTTCCTGCATCAAGATGGGCTTTGCGGGTACAGGTTGCGAAGTGAAAAGGCACAACCACTTCACGTGGAGCAATTAGCCTCGAAGCACGGATACGCGTAGTACGGCAGAACCGGGGCTTGATCTCAAGAACTCAGTCTTGATAGAGGATCCCCCCCACGATGCCTGCCAAGGCTCGGGACGGGAATTCGGAGGGTCTTGGCTGCGGAAAATAAATGGTCCTGTCAGCAAGAGATCAGTGAATCTTACACAAAGCGCATCCTTGTACGTACGGGATAAGAGAGTGTGACGCCCGGAGAGAGCAAAATCCTGGGACTTGTGATAAAGTGAAGGATCGCGTGTCGCGGTTCCTACTGACACAATAATTCGGGGCCGAACCTAGATCTCGGATATCTTCCGAGTTTGTTTTACGGAAAACTGTTCGGAATGGGGTATCAGTTGATGATGGCCATTCACCAAGACTTCCTAGGAATCGAGCCGGGCTTGAATCGTTTCAGTTTGATGTGCTCCAGCTGTTTGTTCCACATACGCTCAAAAGGAACTTACCATAGAGGGTATAGAAGAGATGAATATAAATCGGATCAAAGGTACATAACGACCTTGATTTCGGAGAGCGAGCAGTGGCACTAACTTGTGAGTGGCAAGTGCTAGTGAGCAACCTGTCGAAAATTGTGAAACGTCCAAGTTGAGTTTCAACGGGATCATCACCGTGTCAGTGACAAAACAAATAAAACACCTTCATCCAAGAACCTGTCGGTCAAACCAACTTCTTGGTATTGCGACCAACCGCGGCGTCGTTCTCTCTTTCTTTTACTCGATCACTTCAATATACCAGCGACTCTCATGGGATCCGACAAGAGCAACTTGACAATCTTGAGCCTGGTAGTCTTTACAACTATTGTGACGATGACATGGATGCTAAGTTACACCTGGTTGTAGGATCGGAATGCGTTATGGAGTTCCACCAGCCAAACGCCTATTTTCATTAAACGGACTACTATTAAGGATTGGGCGATTCCCACCTGCCCCAACTTGAACGAAAGGGGAATTACACTGAACGCCCGTCTCAGGCTGTCGCTTACTAGTCGGGTTTGTGGCGAGGAAATTTCTGCAGTACGCATTGGAAAGGCATGCTGTAGGCTATGGCTTCTGGACTCACAAATACGCATCTGGGTCAATTCAAGAAGTGAGGTGAGCAGCCGTCTTGGAACACGCGGTGAAGTCGTGTGTTGGGGCAACGGTCTCTTATAAGACTGAACCTGGCGTGAGCTCGCCATTACGGACACTACGATCTTACCACCAATGCCCCATTGCCTCCTTTGCCCTACTGGCGACCAACCTTCGTTCGTCGAAATAGGCGGGTTGACGAAAGTGATTCCTGGTTCCTTGCTTGTGGAGGGCTATCCCAGTCTGACATTCGTCCACACTCTAGCATATTTCGCAGGTACATCCAAATGTACCTCGTACCCCTGCTGGATATTCCCCTCGCCAACTCGTCGCCACTACCACATGTTGCATTTGCAACAAAAAGTTCACCACTCCAGGTGGCTTGCTTAGCCACCAGAGTGCTAAGCAGCACTATCCGCCTAGTCCGATGTCCCCCCCTAGATCCGCAAGCCCCGAGGAACTTGCTCACCAGCAAGAGACTCATGGTGTCTCTCCATCGTCAGCTGCCGTGTACGACAATGCAATTGCCAAGGTAGTTGAACAACGTGTCACACATCGCTGCGACGTGTGCCAGGCAAACTTTGACTCTCTTGCTCAGCTGGAATCGCATCAGTCTACCCACAGGAAGATCCCATGCTCAAAGTGCAGTCATCTATCTTCCTCCCTCTTCGAGTGGAATGACCATTTCAAGCAAACGCACCAGAAGGCTCAACCTAGCGGTCGTCAAGCGGAGTTGACTTCCGACACCATTGACGTCCCCCACGGAAACCCCATTCCAAGTATCATTCGTCCAGCGAGCTCTCAGTCCACGAGCAACAAGAATGTTTCTTCCAACTCGCACAGTAAAGGTCTCGCTGTCTGCGATATCTGCAAGAAAGCATTTAAAGGTCAGGCGGGCTTACAGGCCCACACGGCTGCGAAGCATCCTGCGGTGGCAGAGTGCGTTATTTGCCACTTTATCTGTTCCTCGACAGCCGCGCTCGAAGAGCATGTCGACACCGTCCACTCGTGTGCCGTATGTCATGATGGCATTCTGAGGGACGTTCAGACTTTGTCCGACCACATGATCGAACATTCCCATCCTATTCTATGCAAGCGATGCGGGACGCGGTACCGGACAGAGGAGGAGCGTAAGCTTCACTTCTCCGGCGCAGACAATGACCATCCAGTCTGTGTCGCTTGCCGTCTCGGCTTTGAGGATGACGACGCTCTACACGTAGTAAGTCTCACTATTTGGAGTTAAAGGGGACTGCCTAATAATAACACACCTGGACATATTAGCACATTCATTTAGTTCATCCTGAGCCGAGCCCAAAGCCGAGCTCTCTCCGATTTTCCGCGGAGCTTGGTGTAGGTGCACATGATGCTACGGAATACCGTCGCGTTTTTCAGTGCGACGTCTGCGACGAGGCTTGTTTGTCCCAGACCGAACTCGACGTCCATATTGTTACAGTTCACTCGTGCCCCATCTGCCATGATGGTATCTATATGGACATGAAAACCCTGGAGGAACACCTGGAACAACATTGTTCCCCTTACGCGTGCAATTCATGCGGCTTGGTATATGCAGAGGAGGACCAGCTCCTTGAACATTACAAAGAGTCCCCGAACGATGTCCATCCTCAGTGCGAGAAATGTCACCTTGGGTTCGAGAACAACGACTCGTATGCCGCCGTAAGTACTACTTGATTAAGGTTAAAGTGAATTTACTAATAGGGATTTGCAGCACGTCGAGGAAGCCCACCCTCGCATCGTTTGTGATGTATGTGAGGGTGAATCTTTCGATCAAGAAGAACTCGCTGTTCATTACTCAAGTTCGCGAAAACACCTCAAGTGCGAGAAATGCGGAATTGGGTTCAGAGATCAGTTTGATTACACGGACGTAAGTGATATGACTTTGCGCCAGTTCCCGCTTGACCTTGGATTGTGCAGCATGGCGCTTCTGTACATCCCGAGTGTCATTGTTATCTGTGCCAATGGCACTTTGACACGCCAGATATTTTGCAGAATCATATCAAACATTTCTTCAATCATCCTAAATGCCAAGATTGTAACGTCAGGTTTACCGACGCGGACGCGTACCAATACGTGAGATCTAGAGCTTGACATGATTAACCTAGAGATAACCCCTACCTTCGTTTTGTAGCATCTTTTCACCGTCCACCGTCCACGTTTTGGCGATCAGGGACATGCTGACGTTTCTGCCGTTGAGCCTGATCGCGAAGACAAGATGCCCCCTGGAAATCTTTCAAGCCCCTTGTTGAGTACTCGAGCCTTCGATCCCGTTTGGGGCTTCGAGGGTAGTGCAAGCCTGCCATATGCGTCATACATCCCCTTACCTCCTAGTCTGAGTGGCTATTCTAGCACAGCATCCCAAAGGGTGACCGCTGATTCTGGTGATTCACCGGGGTCGCATTCGCGGAGTTCCACTCTCTCTGTTGAACAACGTTCTCCCACTGATGGTCAACCGCGGAATGTGACCACCAAATCACTATCCCTGGACGCTGGCCAAGATCTCAAGGCTTCTCCTGAATTCAATCATTCTCCCTTGTCGACACTTCCGGCGGTTGGGACACCTCTTATATCCAGTGTCCCGACAATTCAATCAGTCGACTTCCAGAGCCCATTCAGTCCACGGCCTGAACCACCCGCACTGCTCTCACTGTCTCAAGGGATCGACGACGCTGCAGTAACTGTGGTAGAGCATGATGAAGTTGATAGCGATTCGAATAGTTCTTTTACGCGTTCTCCTCCATTGATCTCTCCCGTTGTCAAGTTACCGGATCCTGGTGCCGTATCCCCATCGTCTACATCGTCGAGTTGGACGATGACAAGCGATACAGATTCCAGAAGGTCTACGTCTCATCCCCACTCTATATCTTCATCAAAAGAGATAAACGGCACGTCTTCGGTAGGCCGGACTTCAACGTCCGATCATACTGTCCCGCAGTTGAGCTTGCTGGTTCCAAGCTCGACACAATTGACTAGTAGCGCAAGGTCGTTCAGATATTTGTTCGCGTGTAGAATGCCATGTTGACGTTTGATCTTAGTAACTCGGGATGTCCCAGTTCTATTTCCCCCGAGTCAGCTGGCATCAGTATCTCAGCTAGCATGACACCAGAATATCTACGTGAGGCGCGGGCGTATCTATCGCTCACACATCAAGCTCAAGAGCCAGCGTCCCCTCCAAACCCTCGTAGTCCTGGTGTCTCATCACCCATTTTATCTTCCACGGGACTTGCTATGGGTGAACGGGGACGCCGCCGTGAGGTGCGGTTCGAAGAGAACATCATGTCGGAGTCTGCATGGGACAGACAATCCACGTCGAGTGATTCATCCCTCGATCCCCCTGTCGTACTTCCTCGACCGGGAACGGGCGGCTTGAGAATGAATGGTATGTCTTTGCTCGGCATTTCACATGTGGATTACCCCTCATGATTCCCGATGCAGGTGTTAGTAAATTACCCCGATTTTCTGCTCTTAGGCGTCCGACTAGGAGGTGGACCAACGGCCACGCAACTCATACATCCTCCCACGGACACAATAGACGGCCGAACGGTGTGCCTTCGCCGTCATATCACTGTAGGTCCTGTTATAAAGATCACTGCGAAGAACCGACGACGACTACATGTGGTCACTTGTTTTGTTACGAGTACGTGTAACCATGGTTATATTCTTTCCGACCAACGTTCTAAAATGGACGCAGGTGTATTTCTACGGCGGTTATGAAAGACGCACGTTGCCCCGTTTGTGAGGCTCCGACGCTATTGTACTGTCTGTTCCGCATTGATACGTCGGCATGAACATGGTGCAATAACCCGTCCCCAAGTTTCAATTCTATTGTCGTTTAAGCGTCAGGATATCTGTTAGTTTTAATGTATGCACATGCTTGATGCTGTTAGCTATTCTATGAATTGTATGCGTGCTCACTTTGTATGATCGAAACGACTGTCTTTTTTTGATCTCAACGAATGCGGTCTGGCTTGGAGAGTTGGACTAAGTCTCAAATGGTAACGGTACTCGCGTGTTTAATAGCAGCAGTGAACCATTCCTCTAAGTTTAGCTTGAAACAAAATATAACCCATACTGTGTTCGGTTTTCTTGGGATGACCCTACCAGGGCCAATGCAACGTCGTCATGGCCATGTGACGGTGTATCCTCGAGTACATCAGCTATGATCTGTGTAGTTCTTTGAACTTGTATTCGCAACCGTGACTGATAGAATGGCTCAGAACCTTTCGATTGGTTCATGGATATCTAAGCGACGTCAAAAAAAAATTGACAGCACTGGCACGCCGGTCCTTGAGTATCCTCCGATCGGGTAGCTTCAATGGCGTGTCACCGAGAAGCCCTACTTTCGGTAACTTGAACCTGCAGGGTCAAATATGATATAAAATCACATGTCCCTCGAGATGAGTCTCCAAGATAAAATTTCCCTTGAATCATGTCATGCACTGAGGCTCCAACCATCCCAAATGCGACGTTATCTGAGAACTCGTTCTACGTGGGGATAAATCTGCAAGACATGCTGTATGGTGAGTCTGGCGACGTGATGCAGAGTGAGGTGCGGTGCGGTCTCACCGGCGGTCCACTCCTAGGCATCCAACTCGTCGTCTACTTCAAGGCCATGCACATCTTGTGGATCCGCAGGGGAGAGCGTCAAAAGTCCGACATGTTTTACGGACTCCTCAGCACTGTGATGTTTCTCTTGATCACTATTTGCGTCGCCAGCAAAGGGACATTTGGTGAAAGGATGTGGATCCTGCATGCAGACTATCCGGGAGGACCTCTTGCGTACGCAGAGGCCCATACATCCAATACTCACATGCGTCTTGCGATGGCGACGACCGTCGTCCTACAGCAGATGGCAGATGGACTCATGGTAAGAAGGGGTAGATAGTGAACGTAGGAATGTGACAGCGATTTACCCGTTTTGCTCCAGGTATACCGTTGTCGAGTCCTGTGGGACAACCCGGGTGCCGTCATCGTACCCATCATTCTGTGGTTAGTCAACCTTGGTAAGCAACGTTCATTTACACTTTGTATTGCTGTTCCATCTGGTAGCACGATAGTTTTGGGGGTCCTGGCCTGCTGGGCCGCCGTCCTGCCAAGCACGTCTTTTTTTAGTGTCACGAGCACCAAGCTCGGGCTGGCATATTCCTCAATCTCGGTCTTCCTGAACGCAATGTTGGCGGGCATGATCTTTTATCGGTTGGTGCACTTGGCGAGGAGAGACCGGGAACGCTTCAGAGAAGACGACGCACCTACGTATTTCAGCCTAGTCGCCGGGCTCGTCGTGGAGTCCATGCTACTATACACGCTCTCTGGCATGGCGTTTTTCATATCGTATTGGATAGGGAGTGGAGCGAGAATCACGTTCTCGTGCGTGTACACGTTGATGATGGTACGTGGTCTACATCACGTTCTGTGGATTGCTGATCGCTTTGTAGTGTCTATCACCGCAGATGTTGATCCTGCGTATATTGGAGGGAAGGGTGTGGAAGAAAGACAGGATCGCCAAACCACCCGTGTCGGTAGCGGTGTTACCCACCGGGAGTGAATGCACGACGTCGAACGCAGAGAGCGGGGCAGAACAGTTGCGGATGTCACCCATCGACAAGTAGCACGACTTTGTGTACACGTTTGTAGGTATAAAAGGGCAGAGCAACCGTGTGACTCCCTTTTTTTCAAGGCTTCGACGAGGTCATGCCTGTCTGTCCGCTGTGTCCCGGTCGTCACTTCAACGACGATGACGCCGTCCGAATGGTCAGTACACCCTTTCCAAGATCGCCCGTCGTGTTCACCCCGTTCCGCAGCATAGAGAATCTAAGCACCCGTATGCTATCGAATGCCGCTATTGCGATCGCACCTTCACCACGGACAATGGCCGCTTGGCCCACGAAAAGGCCAAGCATCCTACGTCTTTCGAGTGTCACTATTGCGATCGTAAATTCAACTCTGAGGATGGTCGCCAACAGCACGAGGACGCCAAACATCCTACTTTCGAGTGTCACTATTGCGATCGTGAATTCAACTCTGAGGAAGCTCGCCAACAGCACGAGGACACCAAACATTCTACCTTCGAGTGTCACTATTGCGATCGTGAATTCAACTCTGAGGATGGTCGCCAACAGCACGAGGACGCCAAACATCCTACCTTCGAGTGTCACTATTGCGATCGTGAATTCGACTCTGAAGATGGTCGCCAACAACATGAAGATGCCTGCAGGAGGGTTGCATGCTCCTACTGCGGTCGCCTCTTTGTCTCCGAGGAGGCGCTTTCACAGCATAAAGAGGCTAAGCACTACTTCAAGTGCAGGCTTTGCGATACGGTCTTCACACTGGCGGAAGCACTCCTACGGCACGAGCAAACCACGCCACACATCGAGTGCGGCTATTGTACGCTGAAGTTCTTTACCCATGGTGCCAAGAATGCGCACGAGCGGTCCTGTGATTGTAACCCTGCCAACCATGTCAAGAGCCCCGTGTCGGTGTCCGATCATCTTCCTGTACAGTCCGCCTCATTGCCGTCAAATATGGCGGACACTATCGAGGAGGGGCTCCCAATTTCTGCCGTGCCCCAATGTACGGATAAAGAAGCAAAGTCACATACCTCCCCATCTCCTTCATCGGGCGAAGGAGAGATGTTTCACTCGATAAGCGGTCTTCCTCCCACAGACGCAATTGGTGAGGGGGCTACCGACGAGCAGGCTTGCGCTTGCCCCATATGCCAACGAACATCTTGTGCTTGCTCGATATGTCAACGAAAACCTTCCCTGTCATCGCACACGGAGGGGCCTGTATCAGAAATGGATCATCACAACACACTCTTCCAATGTACCCCTTGCTTCAAGATCTTTGAAACCCCAGAAGCTTTTCGGGATCATGTCTGTGCCCCCTTCACAACCATGTTACGGCCCCATTGCCCAGTATGCTACAGTCAGTTTGATGATGAACCATCACTTCGGAAACACCTGGAAGTGGTTGAGTTCACATGTCAGCTCTGTCAGTTTTGGTGTTGCTCGGAAGTGTTTTTGGAGGATCATCTACTTAGTCATCCGACATGTGGCAAGTGTGACACGTCCTTTGTCGATAATCATGCCCTTTGTGTGGTGGGTACCTTTCACACCCATGTCCAACCATTCACTGATATGGAATCTTTTCGTCAGCATGTAGAATCAGACCACCCAGTCGTGGTCTGTTGGGATTGCGATGGCGTCGTTGTGGAGAAGAGCAATCTCGAATTGCATTACACGGACTCTCCCGTACATCCGTCGTGTGTATTCTGCGGCCTGGGCAAGAAAGATTCAGCCGCTATGGATGAGGTTTGTGTCATCGCCATGCCATTGGGGCAAGCGCGTTTCTAATGCTGTCTCTACAACAGCACATCAAGCGCGTGCATCCAAGTACGGAGATAGAAGACTGCTCAGGAGGTGGCCACGTAAATGTCTGTGTCAGATGTCAGTCACCCGGCACCGCGCTAACGTGTTCTGTAACAATAGGCGACCCCTGGTGAAGGGGCTTTTTTAACCGAAAAGCAACTCCCCGGAGAGCACCGGGAGGATGCCGTACCACAATCTTTTGAGGAGGTTGATCGCGTGCCACCATCATCTGTTGTTGAAACTAGTGTCGAGTCCCACGCTAGCCCATCTCAGATGGAATCTACCCTTCCCTCGTCATCGCAACCACCCATGCCACTCCAGATTGAACCCGCCAACGGGGAAAGTCGGACCTCGTGCGTCGATGGTGGGGAGGAATCCCTGGATGTTGCCGCACGCCAATATGCGTCTCCCTCACCAACCCCTTCCGAGCATGGTAGCAGTGTAGATCGGCTGCAATTGCACGCTTCCCAAGGAACCAACGCTGCCATAAATAACGATACCCAACCTCCGTCTCCGGTGTCTTCTGACCCCTCTGAGTCATTTCCTGATACCAGGTGATGTCCGCGTTCATCGTTGCATGTCGCACCCGACTGACACGTTGACAGCACACGTGACTCTCCAACGTCGGACTCGAGCCATTCGGTCGTGTTCGTCTCGGCTGATGGGATACCAGACTACGTTCGGCAAAATCGGGCGATTTTGGTCGCTACGAGTGCAGGTTCGCACTCGTCAGGCACCACTTCTCTACGGCTCTCGTCGTCATCGTCGCTTGCTTCTCTGGATGTAGTAGCGCCTAGGCCAAGGCGTACCGCCGCGACGGGTACGGGTAGTGCGGTGCTCCGTTTACACTGCCGGATCTGTCACAAGGACCCTTGTGAGGATATGACCGCGACTATTTGTGGGCATTTGTTTTGCAAACGGTGCGCCGTTCCAGGCCAGGTCAAATGCGTACGAGTGATGTTGTTTCCCAGGTGTATCACGCAAGCGGTTGTTGCAAAGTCAGAATGTCCCGTGTGTGGGAGCGCGACGCTACTCTATTGCCTGTTCAAGCTAGATTTATCAGTCTAGAAGGCCCGAAGTTTGTGTCATATCTACAGAGTCTCAGGACTACTGATACGGTCTCATCTTGGTAATATTGCTTTGCTTTTTGTTCCGACGACGGTCGTCGTCTGAATATGCTGTCTTGTATCACCACATATGCTCTGCATGTATCTTGTTTCCATTTGAATGTCAACTTGTAATCGCTTCCAAGTACATACTCGGACGACCGTTTTAAGGCCCCGAGTCTGTTACATAACGGGCATCAACGGGGTCAGTGTGTCGAAATGTTGTACACTAAGCCAGGGCACCAGCCAAGCTGCATATACACGTTATACACATGTGTTTGCTGGAGATCGGGTGAAAACTACGCCCCGAGTGAGCCGATCCCGGTTTGCGAATCCTTCTCCACGGTACTCTGGACGGCGGACGAAGCTTGAATCTCGCGCTGCTCGCGTCTGCGCTTTCCGTTCGCCGACTCCCATCCAAAGATCGTTGTGCGTCCCTGTCACACAAGGCGGCGTTTGAGCAGTGAGATAAAAAAGAACCCATCGCATTCTTACCTCTTTAAATTTGTAATACACGAGGACAACGATAACGGCGAGCCAGTAAAACACGTACGAGAGCACGCTACCCACTAGCGGAGATATCAATGACGTGATGAGATAAGGCACAGGGGAGTCTTACACGTAGCGCTATTTTCCCAACCAAAGATGGCGTAGAAGATGGACCAGCCGCCCGAGGAGGCGTCGCAACAGTTGAGGTGCCAGACGTTGCCTCGAACATCGTAGGACCCGGGGCCTGTTCCGGCCGTGTCATCAGAAAAGGCGCCGACGATATGCATAAAGGCGTTCTCTTGGAATGCCCAAACGGCCTTGGAGAAGAGGCCTGCACCGATGAGCAAGATGAAGTTGGTCATGCAGACGAGGAATATTTGAAAGGCTGCGAGGGGGTGATGAATGAGTGAATTTGGGAGAGAACGGATACTTGCTTGTTCGGCTGGCAAATTGGTATATAATAACACCGCATGCAAGGCCACTGATGATCCCGATAATGGCGGCAATGGGTATGGATGTAGCAGGCTCTGCGAGTGAGACGCCACCGACGAAGACGACTGCCTCTAGACCTGGAGGGAAGGTCAGGCGAGGACACACGGTGGAGGGAGGACTTGCCCTCGCGAAGGACGGTGATCATCGGGAGGATGAAAAGGACCCATTTGCTGGTTTTTGCACCACGATCGTGCTCTGAAAGAATATTTAGAAGTACGTTCGACGGGTGGAGGGCGTGGTTACGTTGGCTATCGAACGCGTTTTGGAGCTTGATGCGCCATTTCGTTCGGGCGTTTTCCATCTTGAGCATGGTAACGCCCATGATGAAGATCATGAGGGATGCGACCAACTCGAATATCCCTGACAGCGTGTCAGGACGATTTATGAGAAGGGTGTTTCAAGTGTACCTTCCCATAGTTGTTCCGAGTTTGACCAAAGGTTTTTCGCCTGAGTGAACCAGATGGCGATGAATGCGGCGCCGATGGAGGCGGCAAGAGCCAAGCCGAGCAATGCGCCGAGGATGACCTGGGACGCACGTGGAAGGAAAATTATATATTGTAGGGAGAAGCATACCTGTAGCTTGAGTTTTCTGAGGATGCGAGGTGTGACGGGGGTGGGATTGGCCTCGGGGTCGGGAGGCGCAGCAAGGGAGGCGTCGTGTACTGGATCAGTGGGGGACGCGGTGTCTTTGTGGAGGATCTGGTCGACGAGGCCGAGGAGGACAGAAACGATGAGGGCGGCCTCGAGGGATTCGCGGAAGACGACGAAGTAGATGGTGACGGAGAAGAGATTCTGTGTCATGGTTGAGGGAGGGTTGCAAGTGCGTGAGCCCTTTATCTGATAATTTTTCAGGTCCGATGTTCGGACAGCCCTGACAGGGCCTTTATCAGATAAAACATCTTATCAGATTAAGGTACATCCGAATAAGCATAAAACCGCACCGTCATGCCCCATTGCCAACGATGCTCCCCTCCCTCCTCCACTCACTCTCCCTCGCCACCATCGCCCTCGCAGGCGTACAGGAACGCTGGTGGGAGGTCACCTACGTCCAAAACGCAAATCCAGACGGCCTCTTCCCCCGTCGTGTCATAGGCATCAATGACACTTGGCCGTAAGCGTTGCGAGCTTGCCATCCTCGCTCGAATTGACCTCATTCCACAGGCCGCCTCCGCTCTCCGTCAACACCTCCGACTCTCTCCTTCTGCACGTGACCAATTCGCTCGACGTACCGACGACCCTCCACCATCATGGCATGTACTTCAACTCCACCAGCTGGATGGACGGCGCCGCACTCGTCTCTCAGTGGTACGTTCCATCTTGTACCACCCCCGTCACCTCGCTCATCTCTTCCATAGCGGTATTCCCCCTGGCCAGACATTTGATTATCACGTCCCAATCAATTCTTCTGGACAATACGGCACTTACTGGGCTCACGCACACGCATACGTACGTATATTTCCATTTCCACTTCACACCAAACCAATCCCCCTCCGCAGGGTCAGTATGTCGACGGGTTTCGTGCTCCCCTCGTCTTGCATCCGTCCAACGAAACATACCAGTACGACGAAGAATTTACCATCATTCTCGGCGATTGGTATCATCAACAACACGCCGAATTGATGGAAAGTTTCATCAGCATAGGCAATCCTGCAGGCAATGAACCCATACCAGGTAAAACCTTATCTCTGACATGGAAAACCTTGACCCTATTTGATCCGTCCTGTCGTTAGATTCTGGTTTGATCTATTTTGCCCAAGATTCGTCCTACCTGCCTCCCATTCAATCAAGCTTTCCAGCGCCTGTCACCTCTGCAGTAGGATTCAACGAGAATGCGACCTTACCGTTTGTTTCCGGCCGCACCTATCGCCTTAGAGTCATCAACACCGCCGCCTTTGCCGCATTCTACTTCTGGATCGATGGTCATCAAATGCGCATCATCGAAGCCGACGGTGCAAGTCTGCCATCTCCTACACCATTTCAACCTAACCACCATCATTCATACAGACGGACGTACAAGAATACCCGACAGATATGCTGAGCATATCTGTTGCACAACGTTACTCCCTACTCGTTCAGGCCAGGAACGATTCTTCTTCAAACTGGATGATCCATGCTAACATGGACACCACTATGTTTGACGTTGTTCCCTCGACACTGCAAACGAGTATGTACCATCATCAGCTTGTTCGTAATCATCGACTGAGATGCACCCAAATAGATCTTACCTCTTCGATCACATATACCCCTGGAGAAAACACCACTGACCTAGGACCTGTACAGAACTACTACATGATCAACGATACCGCACTCGTCCCTGTAGACCCGATCCCACAACCTGTAGCTTCACAAACAGTTGAGTTGGAGGTCGTATTCCAAACTATGGATGACGGCACGAACCATGCGACCCTCAACGGTTATGTCTACGACTCCCCGATTGTGCCCGCCATCGTTTCCGCTCTCACTCTCGGCGACAATGCGACTGTCCAAGAGGCGTACGGACCGTACAGCATCATGCTCAATCATCTCGATGTTGTTGACATCGTCGTCAATAATGCAGACAAGGGGTCACATCCATTGTGCGATGGAATCCTCTTTAATCATGCCATAATTTCGTTGCTGATCTCCATGTCTCAGCCACCTGCACGGTCACAAGTTTCAGATCGTTAAGCGCGCCGAGCAATACACTTCGTCAGACCCTACATTGAACCCTCCGCTGATCGAAGGGCAAGCTAATCCGATGCGCCGTGACACTGTTACCATTCCAGGTGGCTCGTCCGTCACCCTTCGGGTCGTTGCGGATAATCCTGGGACCTGGCTATTTCATTGTAGGTATCTCCCATCACGCGCCAGAGATATGTGACCACATTCGGCCAGGTCACATCGAATGGCATTTGGAAGCAGGCCTTGCGGTCCAGTTCATCGAAGCACCGCTTCAGGTGCAGGAACGAGCGGTGGGACAAGTGCCATCATCCTTGTATGAACAGTGTGCGGCACAAGGCATTCCTCAATCAGGAAACGCCGCTGGCCATGCGTCTGCGACGGATCTGTCCGGGCTGCCCTTGGGACCTTGGCCACAGATATTGGGTTGGTTGCCAAAGGGTATTTTGGCCATGACTGGGTGAGTGTGTTTGCTCTCGGAAACACTAAACGTTTCGCCTGATAGGCTGTAGATGTGTACTCACGGCTGTGTTGGGCATGTTGACTGTGGTATGGTACACGATGGGGGTCAGGGACAGCGAGGAGGAGATCGAGCAAGAGGTGATGAGACGGTTGGAGGCTAAGCGAAACCGAAAACGGTTCGGCTTGTTCAAAAAGATGCACTGACTCGTCTGTGCATGTAAATGATCAGGTCAGTCCGATTTTTTGAATCAGGATGACCTACCCTGAGCGTGTAATCTCGACTATATACGGATGCTTTGGCGATCCGGTGTGTGAGCCTGTCTGAGAGTCATCGTCGTTGAGAACTGGACGCTATCGGCTTTATCCGGCACTTTCGACACAAAATTTAATTCGCTCGACAAGTGATACGGAGATGCTGCACTGCACTCGTTTCCTTCTTCGTTCCCTCCCAACCGCCGCTGCTGGCGTCCGACCCATCAGCAAACAAGGCTTCCTCAAAATACGCTCCATGGCCTCCGCAAACACACCTGCCTTCGTCTGTTCTCTCGTCTTTACTACTTGTGATTGCTTTCTGACTTGGCTGCAGAACAAGGTTTTGTACGCACCTCTCTCTGAGATCGATCCCGAGGTGCAGAACATCATCGACAAGGAAACTTGGAGGCAGTTTTCCGGTCTTGAACTCATTGCTTCAGAGGTTTGCTTTCCGTGCTTCTCCTTGGATCCGGATTCCTCCTCTGAACACCCATTCAAAAGAACTTGACCAGCCGTGCGGCCATTGAAGCCAATGGCTCGATCTTGACCAACAAGTATTCAGAGGGTCTTCCTGGGGCCCGGTACTACGGTGGGAACGAGTGGATCGACGAACTCGAAAACCTTTGCCGCAAGCGGGCCTTGCAAGCATTCCACCTCGATCCCGCGAAATGGGGCGTCAACGTACAGCCTTATTCTGGAAGCGTAAGTCCGTGTACACCCATTGGATACGAGATTAATAATCAAAATTATTTCTCCTGGTCTAGACTGCCAAGTGTGTCACGTCTTTCTTGGTTCGGTCGAATGCCGACTGACTGGCTTCACCTAGCTTTGCAGCCCTGACAGCGTTGATCCAACCCCAGGACAGACTCATGGGTCTGGGTCTGCCTGACGGTGGACATCTTACCCATGGTTACTACGTATGTTGTAGACCCTCCTCGGACTTGTCACACCAGCTTACCGATCTTCTGCAGACTGCGAAAAAGAAAATGACTGCGTCTTCGATCTACTTCCAGTCTTTCCCTTACGGTCTTGACCCTTCGACGCAACTAATCGATTACACAGCCTTGGACAAGCAGGCCAAGATATTCAAGCCTCGCTTGATCATCTGCGGTGCTTCGGCCTACCCGCGAGACTGGGATTACGGAGCGCTCAAGGCAATCTGCGACAAGGAGGGTGCTTACCTCATGGCTGACATCGCTCACACGAGTGGTTTGATCGCAGCACAAGAGTTGAACAACCCATTTGACTACTGTGACGTTGTGACCACCACAACGTGAGTATCCACATACTTCAATTCCTTGTCTCGACTTGGGAATTGATTGGGTTTAGCCACAAGACTCTCCGTGGCCCGCGAGCAGGTTTAGTCTTCTTTAGGAAAGATGGCCAAAACTACCAAGACCTCGAGAAGCGCGTCAACGAGGCTGTCTTCCCTGCTTGCCAAGGTGGCCCTCACAACCACGTTCGTCTGACCTCCAAATCTCTTACTATCTTATCATAATGAACCCTTTCTGCAGACGATCGCCTCTGTCGCAACAGCGCTCCTCCAGGTTTCCCAGCCTGAATGGAAGCAATATGCGCGTCAGGTCATCGCCAACGCGAGAACGCTGGCCGCCTACCTCTCTGAGCGTGGGTACAAGCTCCAGACCGGTGGCACCGACAACCACCTCGTTCTTTGGGACCTCAGACCCCTTGGACTCACTGGTAGCAAGGTCGAGAAAGTGTGCGACCTTCTTGGCATTACCATCAACAGTACGTGCCTTGTTCGCCTACTATGTTCCCTTATCGAGTCATGTCCTCTTTATTCACTTTTTAGAAAATGCCGTTTCTGGAGATGCCTCCGCACAAACACCTGGCGGTATCCGTCTCGGTACTGCCGCTCTCACGTCGCGTGACATGGTAGAAGAGGATGTCAAGACCGTTGCAGAGCTTTTGCACCGCGCTGTTCAACTCGCGCTCGTGCTACAAAAGGAGGCTGGTTCGAAGCTTCTCAAGGACTTTGTCCGGGTAGCCACCACCGAGAGCGAGGGCAAGGTTGGGGCAAAGATGGTCAAGGAACTGCGTCGGGACGTCGTTGCGTTTGCGCGCAAGTGGCCTCTGCCTGGTGCTGATGTGTCCAGCATTACGCGACCTGCAGGTATCGAGGAGGACGATTAGGTGGGTGTTTTAACACGGATGATCAATACCGGCCGTAGCCATCACGAGCCTGAGTGTGGTGGTAAAGATTCAACGATCACGAGCGGATGTCGATTTGGGCGTTCAACATTGTCCAGTAGAATCAGCCTTCATATTGCTGTATCGTTATTTCCTAAGAGTTTGCGAAATCGACCAATGTCACGCAAGAACTTCCCCTTCCAACTTGAAACGATGACAATATTCTACGACTGTGGCCGACCAATTGCGGCGCCACCAGACTACCGAAACATTTGGACCTTGCGCACTTGGCAGAATACACAGATAGACTGAATCGAAAAATTCCTTTGGCACCCGTCAACACCCCTCCCCGAGGGATGGTAGCAAGGTGAGGACACAGAGTTGGAAGTTGGATCCCACAACCCTTGGTATCTATTCAGTTCACCCTGTCATCACGTCTCAACAAACGATAAAGTATCATTTCAATAGACTGGGAAAGCGATCCAACCAACTCATTCTCGGCGTCCGTTCCAACAGGGACACAGCAGAGCGTAGTGTACTCTGAGCTGGAAGCAAAAAAAATTGTGTTGTCGTCCATGCACTATCTGTGGAGCTGGATGCGATACCAATGTTTCTGAGCTAGGGAAAAAGGCACGTGTCTTTCTGGCAATCCTGGATGACCATGTGTTTAGAATCACTCAGCAAGCGGCCAAGTTGACGTTGCATTTGAAGGTTGAACCGGGGTGCGATATCAACAGCGTGCGCTAACACGAGAACAAACCTGGAGGAACTTATCCACGACGAGGAAATTGTGGGTGAATGGATCAAGGCCGGTTGATCAAAATGAAGAGATGGTGTGCGACGACTTACCAGCACTACGGAAACCAATGGAACGAGCCGCCAACTTGGAGGAGTGGAACATATTGCCAGTGACGTACCAGCACAGCTTAGCAATGCGAACGTGTCGGAAGCCTTTGACGCTGACCGAGATCCTAGAACACGTCAGAGAATGCTATCAACACATCTCAGCCATTGAGTTTCACCATGAATACGGCGAGGGTCATATCAATGAGCGGCCTTGATTGAAATTGCAACCTCCACATGACACATCATGTCACTGGTACACTAAAGCACCTTCTATAGACTGTTGCCTGATACAGCCTTTGCAGGTTTTATGGCATTACCGACGGATACGGTGCCTTGGCTCAGGGCTCAGGTGGAGAAATAATGATCATATGGGGTTCAGGCAGATATTTAACCCGGTTCGTGTTTCAATCTAGTACATTCTAAACCATTCATCGAGAACCCACTGCGACTACTGGCAACCCCCGACAGCGCTATGTTGGACCTTGACGTGCTTGCCTGGTCTTCGACACTGAAAAGTATGTCTTGCGTGGCACACCTTCCGTGGATGAAGACATACATAAGGCATTGACCATGTTTCTCTTCCTGATTTTTCAGTCATTGCGTGCATGTGCCACAGCGTTGCGATCGCATGCACTGTGTTTAGGTTAATGTACCGCTGGTACATGGCCCATTTCTGGTGGGAAGACGGTTGGGCCGCGTTCGCCCTCGCAGCAGACGTATCGTGTCTCGTATCTGCCTGCCTCGAGGCACCCGTGACAGGTAAGGCATCATAAACATAATTTTCGTCTAAAAATGACCCGTGACATGACGTTGACCGTTTCTTTGTCTTTGATGTGTCATTCATCGTATGGCGAAATTAGCCCAGGGGATAACGCCTCCTATTGATAGGATTACGCGCTGGATAACGGCGGTGGGGTTTCCGTCTGTGATTTGGTATGTGTTTCTTTCAACTGTCCGTATAAGCAGAGTGGTTTCCAGTGGGACTCTTCTGTTAAAAAAGTAATGTTGACCGATCCATCAGGCCTTGTTGGATAAGCATCCTGCTCTCCATCGTCCGCGTCACGAACCCCTCTCGAAAACACCGGCGCGTCGCGTTCCTCGTGGGCTGTTCGTTCATCGCCATGTGGGCCGCAGCGATGATCCAGAGGATCCGGACTTGCCAGGGCACCT
>JBBPRT010000034.1:0-40019 GCA_038093175.1 Boletus hoseneyae
CGGAGACGCCACTGGCACTCACGGGTGAGCGATGCATCGTGTTCAATCCCGTTATGCAAGCTAATCTCCTCCAAATCAAACGTATCCGTGCTGTAGTTTTTGTTCAGCGTGCGAGCAGCGTAATGGCACACATAGTAGCAGAATGAACGGCTAAAGTTGTACGTCGCATGAATATGTTCCGGAACTTCGGTAAACTTGACACCCCTTCCACTACGCGGAATGATTCCTGCGCCCGTTCCGGAAAATAAAAAACGCAATGAGTGACGAGCAACGCAGTGCGATGGTCGTCACAAAGTGTAGACCCACCGTGATTAGCCATTGCATTCAAGCAGGGACAACAGGATCGACTATCGCCTTCCTGCGGTGGCCTGAACTCTGGCCAATATCCTCCGTAGCCTGGCTGACCGTGGGGGGTAACCTTCCCAACAGGACGGCTAAACCAAACAAGATTGCCCAACGTCAGAAAGAAATCCCAGGTGAAGATGCCTGCATCGTAGAAAGCGTTAGAGATAGATTTGAGAACCTTCATTCTGCAGTGTGGATACTTCAGGCTCGAGGGCGAAGGGGGGCAAATCGCACGCAAAATGTGAACACCGCAAGGCCATTCTGATAAAGGCGTAGGGGACCGAACAAGCAAACTGGCCGTCTCTCTTTCAAGTTCGAATGAATCAATTGCGCCAAAGAATATAGGATCGGAGTGCAATTGGTACGTACATATGAGTCTAGCGAGTCACGTTTTCTGTACCGCATCACTATCACCAGATATGGGGGTAGAACGATTCAAGTTCCTCTACGACAATCTCTTTGGCTTCGGAGGGCTCTCCAGAATCATAGAATTGAATTTGATTACTTGACTGGCCAAGCCTTGAACATGGACTGCAACCTTTGAGTATGGATGAAGTCTTCCGATGACATATGTGTCCAGCTAGGGATGGCCGTATAAACACCGAACGGATGTATGACGGATCTCCAAATTACGTTGTACAAGGCGGCGGTTCTCGTGACCTCACTGGCAGTACCAGAAGGGACGGAAGGCTGGTCCTTCTGTTAACGGAAGCCGTCCAGCACTTTCCTGTGTCAAGAAGAAAAGTATCATGTACGCCAAGAAAAAGCTGGAGAAAGTATTAATCTACCTGTGGAGCTGTGGAGATATGGTGGACCCGAGTGAGAACGCCGATGTGACATGTCCAGATCAGGATAGGTAGACACCGTCATGTCGGCGCTGTTGTTTAGAGTTCAGATAAAGAAAACCTATGCTGTAAAATACTTATATGAAAACTCGAAAAAGAGTGGAGTAAGATCCGTCCCGAAGTTGCGCCCACACTGGCAGGCTCATGTGATGTGCGTCCTCGGCGCAGTCTGGTTGTGTTCACTTACTAGTGCGCGACTGCCAGCACGATGTAATCTGGGGTGCAGATAACCGTGACGGGTTAATGTCTTTGCGATTCTTCTTCTGTGAGATGGCAATTTGCAGTGACTTGCCAGTGACTGATCGGACTTTGATCTGCTTGCATCCGTCCCAATCACCGTTTGAAAGCTTCAAGTCATGTCTTCTTGATGCTCTTTTGAAAGTACGCTGGAATCGCATCATGATGTACTAACCCATTGACAAGACGTAGTCCGATTTTCCATCTCGCGTGGCCCTCGTACATTCCATCATGATCCAATATTCCGTGCGATGACCATGACGCATAATGTGAACCGGCGGACAGGTCCATCACTCGCTGAACGGATGGCGCTAGGCTCTTGTCGTGCCACTTGACCCAATCGCGTATATCTCGTGGTATGCTCTCATTGACAATGGTGGCTTTTCCTAACTGGACGAAAAAAGAGAATCCACACCAACGTTGAGAACAATGACGGCCTACGTCAATTCCACCGCGCCCACCGAGTTGTAGGTAATAAATACTACGCGGTTTACCCCAACATTGCACCCTCTCAATAGCGCCAACTTTAACATGTCTACTACCCCCCATCGACACGAGAGCACTCAGGCTACAAAATCATGTACCTCCGTCGCAGATAAACAATTCGCCGTCCAACGTGAGGTTATTGCAGCTATCCAAGAAGTCGTAAAAGGTGGGTGTACCTGGAACCATATACTCATGGACTCCACTGACATATGAACTGGAAGCTCATTCTTCCGCATCCAAAGTGTTCAACCCACACCGTGACATCAGCACAGGAAACATATTTTTGATGGAGGCACCGTAACATTGCACTTGCTTCTTTCGGTCTTTAGCCGGTGCGCACCATTTGACGAATTTATGAGTAGCCATGTATTCACCAATTTCAATGCCAGTAGTTCTGAATCCCGCTCATCTTCACCACGAGATGTGGTTGTAGCGCTTGGACGAGCCTGAGCTTCCGGTGTGATTGGGACATGCGAGATATTCATGGCTTCAAGGACTAGCCAAAATTTTCTCGTTCATGTATAGAACAATCGCTTCCTTGCCACCTCGAATTTAGACGTCTGACATAACATTTTGCCTGGAAGATGGCGAGCGGGTGCCACGTGGAATACATGGTCCCGAATGTACAGAACGGTTGAAAACGACAGCCGGTTTATGGGCGGGTCCAGGATCGAACTTGCCAGATATTGATTGCTGGGGGAAGACCACACTCGGCCTCCAAGACTGTGACTCATCGGCCAGTCTTGTGACCAGACCGCCGCATGATGAGGCTAGCTGTCGATGCCTATGCGGCGATCCGGAAATCAGGGCCCAATCGAGAGGTTTCCGATCGAGGAGATGGAACCGTATCGGTGAATTCAATCTATCTGATAAAGAAATGACACTGCATACCTTCCAAGGATGAGCTGATCAGAGGTAAAAGTAATTCAAGACTAGTAGTACGACAAGACACTCGGTCACAGCCAAGTACGTGATTACAACAAGATCGATCTTTAACGACTGCTGAGCGCCGAGCAAGAATAAATCGTCGGGAATGTACAGCCTATGCAATCTCCCACAAAACTATACGAGTCACAGAAAAGAAGCGCTCCATAGCCATGCTTGAATGTCAGCACTCGTCCAGTCTCGACCTTTCAAGCTTCTTCCTCGCCAGCCTGGTTCGCAGCGACGGCCCGCTTCGCATTGGCGGTCCAGTCAGTCTCTCGGATGCCAAACTCCGTTGCAAGAATAGACAAGTTGAAAGTGAACATCGTGAGCCCATAAGGCTTACGAACGCGTGATTCCCATCCCTGAGGAAGCCGTTCTTCCAATAGCATCGCCCGGAGATCGTCCACCCGACCTCCAAAAATGGTCGTGGTCGTTGATGCACTGCATGGATGAATGAATGTCAGTCCGTTATCATGGAAAGAGGGAGACGATGCACTTGGCACTGCCAAAGAGTTTATGAATGAGGCGGAGGGTGTATGCTTTGTTCGCCGCCTTGGATTCTGCACGACGCTTGCCCAACATGCGAGACAGATCTTTGGTGGTCAAAAGTGGGTTTCCGGCGGCATCCTTTCCAGTGGCGAGCGAGAAAAGTTCCTCGACGTAAGGAGGATGGTTTATCGCTTGGTTGGGCTGCAGCGATGCATCGAGTCCTAAGTAATGGTGATGAGCGATCGCACCTGCCGAGTGGAGGTTTACTCACGGGTGAACGAAGCATCGTGTTCAATTCCGTTGTGCAAGTTAATCTCCTCCAAGTCAAACGTATCCCTACTATAGCTTTTGTTCAACATGCGGGCGATGTAGTGGCACGTAAAGTAGCACAAGGAAGGGCTGAAGTTGTATGTCGCACGAATATGACCGGGAAACTCGGAGAATTTGATGCCTTTTCCACTGCGCGGAATGATTCCTAAGCGTATTTGATCAGAAAAAAAGCGTCGAGTGGTGAGCTAAATAGCGCGACAGTCATCGCAAAGTGTATACATACCATGGTTTGCCATTGCGTTTAAGCAAGGACAACAAGACCGACTGTCGCCTTCCTGCGGTAGTCTATATTCGGGCCAATGTCCTCCGTAGCCCGGATGACCTTCGGGCACAACATTTCCGATGGGGCGACTCAACCTAACCAGGTTTCCTAATGTCAGAAAAATATCCCAGGTGACCATGCTTGCATCATAGAAACCATCGGAGATGGCATCAAGAGTCTTCATTCTGCACTGGGATACTGTAACTTGGTCGGCTGGAAGGCGAAGGGGGTCAAAGTCGCGCAGGATGTGAATAGCCCGAGGTCATTCTGATAAAGACGTGAGGAACCTAGAAGCACGTCAACGAGGGACAAGGGGAGTCCGAGGAATGAATGAAATGGAACCAAGTTGGCACGTACAATTGGCTAGGCTAGCGGGTCTTGCCTAGATATGGTGGTAGAACTGTCACCTACGAGGCTGCATTGCATGACCCGGGGAACTCTGTAGGTGAACATCTGGTTGCATGAGGCAAACTGATCAGTCGTCTCGGAATGAGAACCTTGGTTCATACGTACGGTTGTCTTGACACCTGAAGCAATCCAATCCAAAGTCGAGAGGATCACACGAATGTCGGAGTTGGTCTCATCTACCAAAGACGACCATCTACACACACAAAATGTCGACCCACGAACAACGTCTCGCCGCCCTCCAAACCGAAATTCAATCACTCGAAATCGAAAACGTCGCCCCAAAAGAATGGACGCTCCTCGGCGAAGCCTCTGCCCGCACCCGCCCACACGACGCCCTCCTCGGTCAAGACCTCGAATTCGAACGCACGTCCCGTAACGTTCCCATCATCACCGACACCGTCGTCGCCGCCCTCGAAGAACGGATCAAGGCGCGCATCAAAGAGGGCCGGTTCGATGACCTGGTGCGACGACGCCCCGCGCTCGATGGTGCGGTGCCGTTCTTGCCTTCCAGGCTGGTAGAACTGCAGGACACCAAGTCCGCACAGTCGTTGGCGCAAATATACGAAGGCGAATTCGTCGCTGCGCAGTCGGGTGCCCCAGTAGACGACCGAGACGGTCGGCTACAGCGGGAACACGACGAGATCACTCGCGTGTGGGAAGGGATCTGCGCGAAATTGGACGCGCTGTGCAATGCGCATTACGTCCCTAAGCCGGTACGTGTTGGATGTGGATCGCGCACAGATTGGGCTGATGCTTGGGTGACAGCCGAAAGCGAGTATCACGACAATATCAAACATCCCGGCTGCATCCCTCGAATCGGCGCTGCCTTTTGGCAAATCTGTCGCCAGGATGCTCGCTCCGGAAGAGATACTGGCTCCTACATCCTCCTCCGATGTTCGTGCACGCAGCGAACTCACTCCAGCCGAAAAACGTGCACGACGGACAAAGGAAAGAAAAGCGAAAAAGAGGATGCGAGACGCACTTGATAAGCACCTCAAAAGAGCAAAATCGAACAAGGGCAACGCAAAGCAGGAAAAAGAGGCAGCGCTCAAGAGCCTCGTCAAGTCTGGAAAGGGCGTCACCGTCGTCGGAAAGGGCAGCAAGACGCAAAAGATGGGTAAATCGGCAAAGAAGACCAAATGAAGTGTAGCAGGTTTTTGTGCGTTGGGTTTTCGACTATTCTTTTCTTGCCTCCTCAGACATTTGATAGCGAGGAAACTGCTCGCAGCCGTGCGGCGCTCCTTATCGAGGTCAGAAAGAGGCATGTCGCGACTGGTCGTTGGTGAATAGATATAGCCTCGACCTTGCATGCCATTTGAGCACATCCCGGGTCATTGCCATGAGCATAGAAAGGATGATGTTTTACAACCTCGAATGTATTGCAAGGAATTAACCAGGGCTTTCAGAAAGTCGTCTCGGCGGTGTCATTAAAGACAGAGAACAGCATCACCCTGAACTGGTCACGGGAATCAATATTATAATTCTATCTACGTCGCCATCATTTTTGCATGTCGGATTGTTCCTACCCAGCAGTTCCGGGGTGGCTCATGCACACCCGCACTACCTATTTAGAACTTGGTCACCACCGCCCAATCCTTGGTAACCCCTACCCCAGGATCCTTGATGACCACCACAGCCGCCCGCTCAGCTGTGCCCGCTTCATACGTCCACTCCAGCGCCCTCGTTTGCCCTTCACCCTCGACCACCACCACCGACACCGGTCGCTCTTCCACACCGATCACCACTATCCGTTCAACCCTCACCCCCGCCTCCTCAATCCCCCTCGCAAACGCATTCGCAGGCACATCGGAGCCCGCCGCAGCGAGGTCATTGCTCTGGATAGTGATCTCCCGAATCTCACGGCTCGTCGAGGCTTGGAAGCCCCGCCAGACGAGCTCGCCTCGTTGGTATCCAAAGCCTTCGCCATCATCCAGGTAAAGTTCGCCCTTGGCACTGCCGTCGACATCCAGCGCGACGCGGAGCGTGAAGGGGTCGTGTTTCATCAATGGGGAGGAACGGCGGGGACGTTCGCGAGTGGAGAGGATGGAACCGCCGCGGATGAGCAGTGGGATTTCATGCATGGCAGCTGGGACGGTGACCGTCCGGGTAGTTTCAGAAATAGTTGGACGATAGGCCGTGTAAGAGAAATAATCATAGTAGACCTGTGCATCAGAGAGGTAAACAGAGGCAGACGTGGCTCCCCGCGTCGTCACAGGTTTGCACAAGAGACCAGAAGAGCCGAGGTAGAACTGGTCATCGATGCCAAAGCCTTGTTCGTCTTCAGGGAACATCACATATTGAGGGCTGCCCGTGACAATTTTGCGTCATTACCACATCCGTTCCTCAAACGACAACCAGGACACCTACCGCAGGATGGGTATTCCACTCAAACTGCTCTCTCTGAAGGCATTATACCAAATGGGCAGCATCGCATATCTCAACCTCAACATATCTTTGATCATGCTCTTGTAGGGCTCATCCAAAAGATATGGTTCGCGGCGCTTCGTGTCGATGTGTGCGTGGGCCCGGAAGAAAGGCGAGAACACACCGACGCCGTACCACCTTACAAGCATCTCGGGGTCAGGATTACCAAAGAAACCGCCGACATCAGCTGGAGATGGGTTAGAAACCCCAATCATGGGAAAGACGAGGACAGGACAACTCACACCCTGCGAATACCATCCCGGCAAGGCCGTTCGAAAGAACCATCTTCACTCCCACTGCCATGTGTTCCCATGTACCTAGGTTGTCACCAGTCCATATCGCCGCAAAGCGTTGGGTACCCGCGTAGTAAGAACGGGTGAGCACGAAGGGACGTTTGGGAGGGTTGGAACGATGATAGAGGGCGTTGTAGGTTTGGTTGGCCTGGTAGAAAATTGGTGTAAGAGTAACAAAAAAGAAGACTGAGGGAGGTACGTACGAAAAGCATGCCATTGATGTTGTGCACATCTCTGTGTTCCCATCCACCATAATGAATATTGTCCCTCGGCATCGAAATCTCGGGGCCGTTAAATACCGATGGCTACACGAAGAATGAGTCACGTGGAATGGAATAACATATGAAGCCACACACCTCGTTCATGTCGTTCCAGATGGCCACGTTCTCCGAGCTCTGTGTCCATGTCCAAGAACCATCAGCGCTCTCGGTCTTGAATAACTTGACCCACAGGTCCCAACTCTTGGGGTTAAAGAAGTCGATCCACGACGAAGATCCAGGCCAGCACCATCTATCAAGTGTGTTATTAGTGCAACGACAAGAAATGTGGAAAGAGTGACATACCCCTCGTACTCACCCTCTCCCGACTTTGGTTTGACCAGCACACCGAGTTCGGAAGTCATTTGATAAACAGGGTAATTGGACTCGCGTTTGAGATGGGGGTCAATGATGACGACCATCTGTACAAGTCAGTCCATCAATGGGTGCTCGGGACGAAAGCGACGGAAGAAGAAACGCACCTTTCGTTCCTTGGCTTCTACATCCGCGATCATCTCGACTGGATCAGGGAATGTTTTCTCGTCCCACATAAAGTACTTGTGTCCTTCTGCATACTCGATATCGAGCCAGAAGACATCAACCGGAATATCCTCTTCATCGAACCGCCTCTGTATGGATCTGACGTCGTCACTGCTAACATAATTCCAGCGACATTGGTGGTACGCAAGGGAGTACAACGGAGGAAGCATAGGAGTGCCTGTAAGACGAGCGTATTGGGAAAAGACCGAGGCAGGGTCAGGACCTGGGAGAATGAAGACATCGAGAATGCCAGATTCGGAGATCCAGTGTGTCTCTGTGCCGCCGTTCTTCTTTCCGACATCAATCCAGGTGTCGCTCCCGATAGCGTTGAACACTGCAACGGTGCCCTTTTTACCATGGGCATGCATCAAGGGTACAGCGCCATAGAGAGCTACAGAGGAATCTGCGAGGTACTCGAACACGTCAGCATTGTAGAGCCTGTAAGGGTCTGAATAGGTCGCGTCGGGACCAGTGGTGGAAGGGAGGGACATATTTGTAGCGTGTTCCGGGATACCGTAGACATGGGGGTGGTTAGGGAATGTGATGTCGAGCGAGAGGGATTCAGGACCTGTGACATTGACAAGGTGAGTCGGCGATGAGACACGTGTGGTGCGGTGGTTTACCCTTGGGCTTTGAATCCGTCCAAGTTGACCAAGTCTCTTCCCACCAAGCATCTTGTTGCTCGCCCTCAAACCAGGCAGCATGATTGACGTGGAACGGGACCTGTTCGCCCTCTGCGCCTTCAATCTGTGGGGGTTGCGTGTCTTCTTTCGTTCTAAGATGTTCCATGTGGAGTAGTCCACGACCGTTTAGGACGACCTGCTCTTCCCCATTCTTGTAAAAGGTGACCTTGAGGGGGTTGTACTGTACAGCGACCTCGAATGTGGTGCCTTGCCAGCCATATCGCGTGCGTGTCTCGTCTTTTCCGACGAGCCATCTGATGTTAACCGATTTGCTGAGAGGAGGGTCGCGAATAAGGGCCCAAGAGGCTGCTTCGTTGTAGTGTCTTCCCAAGCGAGCGACTTCGTCCATTTGGACGCGTATGACACCATCTTCATGTGCTCTGACTTGGAGGGAGAATTTGACGTCCGGGTATATTGACGACTTGACGATGGCGGTGAAAAATGCGTCGGTGGGGTCACGAAGGATCGAGGACGGGTCGATGTAGTACGGAGACTGCCACGATTCACTGGCAGCGTGTGCGCGTGCAGAGAGCGCGCGGCCACGACGACAAAAGCCAGACTGGTCGCAAGTTTTGAAAGATTCGGGCTTGAATGCGGTCGAAGTCGACACGAGGAGCGCGACGAGGAGCGAGAGAGACCACATCGCGCTGGCGAGTCTCGCTCTGTTTCCACACGTTATACCATTCGTGATGTAATACATTCTCACAATTCTGACACTAGCTTTGTGGTACTGTGACAATGTCTTGAACACGTTTTTGGGGGTGCCCACGTTCAAAGCACTCGCCCACACAGTGATCTGCTGAGACGGTCAAGATGATTGAAGATGCAGCTTTGCGCCGTTGTCGAATGTGCTTTCACCCGTCGCAAAGGAAGGTTAGGGACATGCTCAATCATATGCCCGACATCGTTATGATAATCTTGGTCCTCCTCAACGAATGCCCAAAGGAGGGCTCGGAGGCTTGGAAGCAAGTTCGCTGCCGAGAAAAACTAATACATGGGGCGAGTAATTCTGCATCGAGCTTGAGCACCACCCTCTGACATGTTATTTCGACAAAGCCGAGATCGACCGTATGGGTGATGTCGAGCTCGCAATCAAACATGGTTTATCGAGGGTCAAGGATTCGATTACACAATTCATTCAGCAACCCCGCCCTGATGCTGCCAGCCGAGGCTGCAATGCCCCGCCAGCAAACATACCAACCACGTTCTTCTTCGACTGGGCGACAATTCAACAGGCGTTGAAGCCGGCGGCAAGCGTAAATGAGCCCATTTCGTAGGTATCCATGGTAGAGCCGTACAGTATTGTACAGGCTTCTCCGGAACCAGCACGATAGATGAGATGACGACAATGGTGACGGTGCGATGCATTACATTTACTGTCTGAAAGCGAAACACGGTAATCAAAGCTTTATCTTATTTGACCATGGCAGAAAGCTCAACTTCCGCCACGATGAGGGAGTACCTATTTTCCGAAGCGAACGTGTAACATAATAAATAACATGCACCGCCAGACAGATGTTCGGGATACAGTTTCAATGACCAGACTGGACAACATGGCACTCGAATGATTTCCATCAGGCACTACTGGCGCCGCGATCTTCCCTAGTCCTCTCTATCATCTGTATTTCTTCTCCCTGCTCTTCTCCCTCGTCAGCAAACACGATCGTGTTCACAGCGGCACCGCGATCTTCACCGGTCCTCTCTACCATCTGAATTTCTTCGCCCTGCTCCAACTCTTCGTTCTGGCCAGCGTCCGCGAACACGATCACGCTCGCAGCAGCGCCATGAGCAGATCCAAATGACAAACCGAACGCGGAGTCAATGTCACTTCCACGTCTGCCTTGAACATCGCGCGCATGCAGTGCCCTCAAATTCAAGATGAATCGGGGGACGAGTGTGACTGGGGGTATATATTCTAGTACCAGCAGTAGTGCCCACCATCCTTCTTGTGGGATGTCTGCTGTGAAAGACAGTGTGTCGAGGAGCGACATCGTCAGGATGCTGCTCAACAACATTCATTTGTTATCCTGGTTATGGAAAGAATGACGAGAGGTGGACATACACAAGAAAGTAGATCATGCCTTCCTTCACAAGGAGCTTCATGTAACGGTTCAGGTGGATTCCCTTTGTTTTCTCTCTGTATATCTGAAGTGCCTCCCTGATGAATTTGATTATGACGAGCAGATACATAAGTGCACCGAGAGTGATCTGGGCTGCATTCATAATTTCGGATAAAACGGGGGAACCATCTTGGAACACGCAAAACGAGAATTCAAGCACTTCAGCGGTACTCACTATATGATTAGGAGAATAGCAGATGATTTGTTATATAACGCGCATGATGTTAAACCACGTTAAACGCACCTCCGGACTCCTTTTGGATGATGGTTGAAACAATCCCCACAAGAAAGCTTACTATTTCGAGGGTGTACAGTGTGAGGAGAGTGCCAAGGATGAACCTGGATTGATTGTATAATGCCCACACACGGAGGATCATTGCCACTGTCACTGCCTATGAGATTATCTCGGCCAATGTGATATAGAATCTCACATTCTGCAGCACCGATAAAAATACTGTTTGTCCATGCAGAAAACATATTAAGAATTTCACCTTTGAAGTGTCCGTGAGCAAGGGGGACACGTGAAGTGTCGAATAGATGGACTCACAACTATTTAAATATCATCAACTGTCATTGATCAGTGTAAGATGAAGATGGACGAGCACGCACGTCTAACAATGGTATGAATATGAAATATTCCGTCAGTAGTAATAGTGTGAAAAATCACCTTTGCAGGGCCCGGTAAAAAAGAAGTTCCCACTTTAATCTTGCTGTCAGCCCGACAGACTCGGAATTAGTATGTGCGAACGTACAGAGGGTACCATTTCTAGTGAACCATTCAGTGATCAATCGATATTTGTTGCATCAGGATAGACGTACATGATAATATTACATAGGCCGAAATAACGTGCCTAGGAGTTAAAGATGATCAGTCCTCGTACGATGTTGTGGAGACAGTTCGGATGCCTACAAGAACGAACAATGTAGACACCCTTGTCCAGCGCTTGTTCTGTAACTATATCAGTATACGAAGGGTCTGGGAAAAGTATCTGCTGACCCAAATGTACTCGATCTAAAGAAATCGTAAATAGGTGAGGTATCTGGGTATGTGCAGCATGTGGATGACTGTGAGACATACCTCATCCGAGAATGTGAGGACTGATAACATTGAGGTTCATCCGATGTAAAGACACGTATGCAGACACGTATTACTTACTGTAATCGTATCCGACAGCAGTGACGATTGCAACTAGATGAACAATAAGGTCGAAAGGTCGAAAGCACAAGGTCAATGAGCATACCAGACACGCAGTTGTTTATCTGAATTGTTTCGACAACGGACTGCAGAGTGGACGCCATGAAATGGAATTAGAAGAAGAAACGATGAATGGGACGCGCAAAAAATGAGGTGGTATTTGACAAACAAACAGAAGCTGGAAGGGGCTGAAAATATAAGCCAACGTCGGTAGGAAGGTGGGAGAACGGAGACCAATCTGGGGAGTGATTGAGCGTAGCCCGCATCAAGAATGTGATCGAGCATTGCATTGCCCATGATAATCAGAGGAAGCACATGTTGACAATGACAGCAAACACAGGAAACGGATGTGTTTGATGTGCTATTGACGAGTTCAGACAAACCGTGTCCCGTGGTGCTGCCATCGGCCGCCACTAAGCGGTTAAAAAATAAGACGGCGAACCTGTGGTGCTATTGAGTGCGGATCCGGACCGCATCAAAGGAATGCTGAAAATTTACTGATTATCACCCTTTTTCAGGCTTCTTCTTGGGAAGATCGAGGCCTGCCAACAGCCAGCGGCAGTGGTTGTGCCGGCCGACATGTATTATAGCCGACGTGTGTGAACGACATAGCAAATAACATGTGCAGTATGTTATTACGGTTAACTGCGTGGTGACCATGACCGCCCAAGCGTTTTGTTGGACTCGACTAGTACTTGGATGGCAGGTCAGAGTCGATACGTTGACTTGGAATAAACCACTGTCACATGAATCACGATGGGATAGACTTTATGCTGACATTGTCTGCAGAGGTCATTAAAGAGAGGTTTAATAAGCAGTAGTTTGAGACGAACCTCCAGGGGTTAATTTGCTAGACCTACTCCAACGCGATTGCCAGTACGGAGTGTAGACAACCGTGGCGGGAGTGAGAATTAATTTGTGTCGTTGCGACCAGGCTCGAGATAGTAATCGGACTTTGATCTGGGACTCTGAAACTGTCCTTTTTTTAGTGTATTAAATCCCTGTCAGCACATCTCTCGATACCAAGTGTATGCATGCATCCCAATCACGGCGACTGTTGACCATACGAGAATCATGTAATACTCTAATACTCATAGAACCCTCTTCCGCTCTTTTTTCCCAACCATTGTGCATCGACCATCCGTTCGAGCAGCACTGAAGGCCGATATTTCGAATCCGACGTGCCCGTGTAGAGTGTTTGCTGTATCGCAAGACACGTGTCGAGACCGATGCTACAAGGTTGCGTGAACGAGAGACTCTATACCATCACAAACACTTACAAGTCGGCTGGAAAACAAGAGATCAGAAAACACAGCAAGCATGCAGCACCAAGGGTGACTTACCAAGCTGGAGCGGACCCATTGGATGGGCCATGCCTAGTCTGAACGTCTTGTCAATGTCATCTCGTGTTGCGACACCCTACAATGCATTAGCTTCTGTATCGGTACAACGTAGACCGCTAGAGCAACCTTTTCTAGACACATGATCGCCTCGTTTATAAAAGGCATCAAGAGAGCGTTTGAAACGAAACCAGGGACGTCTTGCGATGTTGCCACCTCTAACAAGGCATGAATATACGTACATCCGAGATGGACCATCCCAACCTTTTCCACACGCCTCTGCAAACGCACGCGACCGGTCAAGCGTATCCTTGCCAGTTTGCACTGCAGATATAAGCTCGACCAGTTTCTGCAAACAAACTCATATCTTGCCCCCTAGAAAAGAAACGACCACACGCACCATCACCGGAACCGGGTTAAAGAAATGCAACCCTACAAACCCCCCCACATATCAGTACGGTCCTAAAGAGCACCAATCAACACACCGACGACCCGACTTGCAGCCCGCTTCCCCTCCTCCGATGCCGCAGATACCCCCTCGGGTACCACCGCCGCCGCGATCTTGGTAATACTAATCGACGACGTGTTCGTCGCCAAAATAGCATCCTCGTTCAACGTCTCCTTCAACCCCCGAAATAACCGCTTCTTCAGTTCGACTTGTTCGGATACCGCTTCGACGACCATGTCCACGTCGCGCATCGCAGCGAGTGTGTCCACGACCCGGATGCGGTCCTTGGCTTCGGCGGCCTCGGTCTGCGTGAGACGCCCTTTGGAGACATCTTTGGAGAGGAGGTTGGAAAGGAAAGACTGGGAACGAGCGAGTTGGTCCGATGACGCGTCGTGCAGCAGCACAGGAACTTTGGCGCGGACAGCAGAGACAAAGGCGATGCCAGTCCCCATTTGACCGGCGCCGAGGACGCCTAGTTGTCTGATACCATGAGCAATGGACATGATGGTACGAGAAAGAGCTGGTTCCGAATTATTCGCGCAAAGTTCCTCGGTTCCATTCCCTACAACACATCAACATTAATCCCTAGACGAGCCAACTTTTGATCGTGCAAGCCCTAGTGAGTGTATACATGGAAACATATCATGCCAGAAACGAGCGTCAAAAAAAAAAAAGGAAAGGAGAGGATCATGTACCAAAAAGCAACGCAGTCACAAAACGAATCTGAGTCGATTGGCGTGAAGAGTAAAGACAACAAACGAGAGAAGAGAGCACGCAAAACGAAGATTCGGTGGCGTAGAACAGAGCACTGCGAAAAGAAAACGAGTCGATGGGTAGTGGGGTAGCTTGAATTGATACACAGTAGAGGAAAATAAGGAGGGAAATAGTTATGTATCTGTAATGGGGATCAGTGCAAGAGGTAGAGGTAATTGCGACAGGAATTGGAATGCGGGTGGATGAAGACAGATCTAAGTCGGAACAATCGTTGCGTAGCGTGGCGAGGCCAAGTGAATAGATGCGAGCATGTGCCGGTGAAATAGTATGTTGGTCCGTCGGCAGTGGTGAAGTGAGGAGATTCGGATCGTCCCAGCAAGGACGAAACGCGCCAAAAATCATCGCCAAGCGCATGATTGGGAAATGTGCTGGATCACCGTATTAGCTTTCCCCAATCCAAGACACCACCTCCCTTCTCCACACCACCTTCCCTCCGCGGAAACGCATTCCAAAATCTGAGCGTCTCATCCCCAGCGCCAGTGACTATCGTCTCCCCATCAGGACTCATGGCGAGATAAAGCACCCGATGCGTGTGTCCGGTTAGCGAAGCGACTTGAGAAAGCGAAGGATATCGCCAAATACATATTTGATTCTGAGCTGTGGTACTCGAGAACCCGTGGGTGCTGACGAGCTCATGTGAGGTATGCGACCAGATAAGATTGCAGACCTGCGCCAAAGCGTCAATCACGACATGTGCAATCGAAGATCGGACACACCTGGCTCCCAGTATCCAGCTCGTTCAACATCGTGCCAGTGAACGTATTCCAAAATCGGATGTGTTTGTCCTGCGTCCCACCGCCTGTAGCGAGTACTCCAGAGACATGGGGATCCCAAGCGAGTGCTTTGACGGCCGCTGTGTGCTCGTGGAACTTCCACAGAGGAACATCCCCATCCCCGTCGCCACTACTATTCGACCTTGATCGACGTGTTGACGTGCCGATACCACCTCCGGGTCCGGATCCAGAAGAATGAATAGAAGACGCAACGGAGGAGGCACGGCGGGATCCGCGCAGGTCCCATATACATACTTTGTTGTCGTTGCCTCCGCTAGCAAGAGCTGAACCCATCCCAGAGCCACCGGGGCCTTGAGCTGGCGCACCTCCCGTACTTGAGGCTCCAATCCCTCCATCATTTCCTGAGACGGTAGTAGCACCGATGCCAGTCCCACGGGGATTTCCAAGGCTCATCCCCAACTCCCCACTCCACCGCAACCCACAGACTTCCTGCCGATGTCCGGCACACTTCCTAAAGGGTCTCCCTCCGGCGCCTTCACGGACATCTCGATGATGGACCATGCGATCTCTGCTCCCACTACTTAGTACATGCCCATTCCAGGATAGAGCACCGATTCGTTGAGCATGTGCAGGAGCATAAGTGCGGATGACGGAGAGAGTCGGAGCGTCATAGATATGCAGATGCCCAGAGAGCGTGCCTACTGCAAGTGTTGTGCCCTATGTGATCACGCGAAAGAGGTCAACACACACAAATCAAAGGGAAAATACACCCAAAAACCTTTTGCACCCACGCAACTGAGCTGATGGTATCACCAGCCCCGCTCAGGTCACACAGCTTGGAGACAGCGGCATTATGAGCTGTCCAGAGGTAGACACAGCTACCCAGACCAACACCGAGAACGTTCGTACTCGACCAATCGACTAGATTGAGGTAAAAGTCGTCTGCAAGGTCCGGGGCGTCAAGGACCCTGTAGGGTGTCTTGCAGACACTGCGAAGCTGGCGACGTGGAGATTCGAGGAGTTGTTGGGATTCCGCACGGACTGGAGACATGGAATAAGCTTCGTCTGTGGGTGTGTCGAGACGGCGTCTACTGGCGGGTGTCGGAGAGGGGGAAGTGTAGTGAAAAATGCGCCGGCGCGTTGGAGTGGTGGGTGCGGCGGCCGTGGATGGTTGGGTCGGGCGTGTCGGTGATACGGGACGACGAGGGGATGGAGGTGTTACTTCACTGTGAAGTATGGAGTTGAATATAGCATTGGCTTGCTCTGGTGGCAACACATCATGGGTGTGAAATCGGATCGATGGGGAAAGAAATGATCGTTGCATCAGGGCCGAGTAAGATGTGCAACGAAAGGGAAAGACGGGACTCACCCTTTATAGCATCTGATTCGGTGGGTATAGTACGATGCTTTGAGGGGGTTGAAGGGCCGCTGTCATCCATGAGATGATAAGACGTTCTCATATCGCCGGTGTCTCTGCTGGGTACGAAGCGATCGCCATACTCTCTGTGTGCACGGCAAGGGTTTTCAGGTGATTCTGGGGCGGGAGTGTCGCTCGCGGTGAGTTGAGAAAAGTTGAGGGAAGGGATCAAGACGGGTGCCAGTGCGGGAGGAGTGAGGGCAAAGGCTGGATTTACGCGCTGTCTGTTTCTGCGAGGAGTGTCGTCGTCGGTGTCTTGATGAGCGGCGCGCAGTCGTTTTCCAAAGGGCGAGTTTTTGAGACCGGACATTGTGTAGTTGGACGAGACTTGATAACGAGCGAGATGGCGACGACGTAGAAAACTTATACGACTTTGAGCGTGACCGAACCCGGGCAGGGGCAAAGCGGCGAGTTGCAGAGAACGGGGTCAACCCAACGACGCGTCGATTACCTAACACCCCTTCAACTTTTTCAACGGGCGACACTAAAAAAAAATGAACAAAATTCACAAAAAAATGAGACAGGCGGAGATCAAGAGAAAAACGAACCCGAGATGAACTAGACACTCTCAAACGCCATCCAGCCCAATTTCTAACCGGTCTGGTCTGGTCTGGAAGCACACCCAAGGTGCCGTCTATTCAAGCGGAGACCGAACACAGCCCCAGCTCAGCCACCGAGTTTGTTCGTCGTCGTCGCAGGCAGCGACGCGACACTCACCGCAAAGTTTAGAGAGGGAGAACGGGTCCATCGCTTTCGATGAGCGGGCTCTTTCTTGGTTTCGTGGCTTCGTAAGTTCTGGGTATCATGTAGCGGATGTGAATGGGAGTGGACCAGGCAGTCTCGACAGAGGTCGTATTCGTGCTGTGATGGCCAGTGTCGACTCTCCATGATGTGCTGCGAAAACGCGGTCGTGGGGTAGTGTGATAGAACATGACGACGTGGCATTCCCACTCGTGGCTAATTGGCTTGTAGCAAAATTTGCATGCCAAGTCCATCTTGCTGATCTGTCATCCATCCCATTGTCACAACCATCGATTAACTCAATCGTTCGGCATTACTTACCATCGTCAACACGAGAATATACTAGTCGATCAAACTTGTCTGCATATGCGTAGTTCAAAAATCGACGCAATCGACATTTCCTATGAAAAACTTGTTCTGCATCATGAGACGAACTTCTTCCTGACGCTCTCTATAGCTCTGATGTCCTGTTGAAGATGCTGGGTCTAGGCTGCCTGGCATAGAGCAGGCATTTTGGCTACCCTTTCGGCGCAGAATTGCAAGCAAAAACAACCTTGCTTGGCGTTCATCAGGATCTTCGGTTGGAACTTGGAAGACCACGAGAATTCCAAAACATGGTTTTTGTCATTGATTCTAAGCAAGTTTAGAACTAGTGCCATGTCAACTTTGAATGCGTTGACGGCGTACTGAAGACCTGCCAGTTTCCCAGTGCTAGGTCTTACCGAGGTATAAACCTCGTTACGTCCTTCAATACAACGAATTCACAATCTCTTATATAGGTCGTAAAGTGTCACAGCTCTACAGGTGTATTTGACAAAAAGAGGTAGACGAAGAGAAGGGGCCGACAAGTGTCAAATCTTTCCCAATGAATAAAACCTTGCACCCATTTCCCAAATTTACACATACTTGATAGTAGTCGACGACCCACTGGTCGAGACAGAAGTCAGAACCTTGTTGTTCTGCTGAATATCAGTGATAGTGGCGCCGGAAGGGGTATAGGACCCGGCCTCGGCGTTCGTAAAGGTAACAGTGCCAAAGTCGGCAAAGGGAACAAGTTCGCCGTTGACCAAGTAATCTTCAACGATCCACTCCGCATTCTCCTCGCAAAGAGGGCTGGAGGAAGTCAGGGATTTGGACACCGTCTGACCATTGGTCATGTTTTCGACCGTTGCCGTGCCAGAAGTCTTGGAGGAGGCCTTGACAGTGAGTTTGATGACATCTCCAGCTGAGATAGTGATGCCAGAGAAATCGTAGGCATTTGCCGGGAGCCACTCGTACCACGCTGTTCGTGAATGAAACAGTGAGAACGGGCGTGAATACATAGTTCAATACCTCCTCACCATCATATGTAGCTTTACCATCTGAAGAAACGGTGAAGTCGACACCAGTCTGCAGAATAGCACTTGAGCAGGTGTAGCCATCAATACCAACCCAGGCGGCGGCAGAAGCCCCCGCTGAACCAGAAGGAGTGGGGACAGTAAAGGTGCCAGTGACAGTAGTGAAAGTCCCCTGTTAGACCAAAGCAGGATGAGACCGAGTACCTAGTAGACTAGAGGAAAGTTGCACACCGCATCCTCAGCCCACATGGCGCCAGCCCAGTTGCTGCTGTATAATACGTTGGAGGTAGCATTGGAACCCAGCTCATAGAGCATGTTGAGCTGGGACTGACGGCCCTCACGACGGCGAGCAAGGCGAGCAGCTAACCCAGAAGGAACAGCTAATGCCCCGGAAGCGAGGAATAAGCCGGTATAGAGGGCAAAGTTGAAGAACTTCATCGTGAATGTAGGAGAGCAGTAGAGTGTGTAACGATGAGGTTCTGACGGGAAAAGATGTAACAATGAGCTTTTGTACATTTAGCTTACCAGCAAGATATTCGTTTTTGGGACGGGTTCGTTGTATTGCCTCAAAATTTGAACGCCAAAGGCGTGGTCCTCCACTGATGCTTCAATCAATCATGATAGTTGGATTATGACATCCTACCTCCGCCAGAACCTTGTAGCCACGGATCGTCCACAGCATGGCAGTAATAGATAGCACAGGTATGACCATGTTCCCTTGTCGATGATCATGCATCGGAAAAAGATATCAGCGGGTCTTGGCCCGGCCGGCCGCCAGCTTGTTGATGCAAAGAAGAAGAAAAGGCAACGAGAGAGAACCAGACAGGCTCCCGCACCTCATGTCGCACTAAAAGAGGTGTTATTAGCTACTAATGGGGGTGAAAGGAAAGATGTTTTTCCAGTACATATGATGGATCATGACGGTGTCGTCCTGTACAGCCAGATGGCAGTACTGGCTGTTGGGATTGACTGGATCCGGTCTAACCTTCTTACCACCACAGCCACATTAATCAGAATACCTGTGGCTTAAAATTAAGTTCATTTGAACGCCCGTTTGCAAGCCCACTATGTAAGTCCACTCACCCTGTGGCTCCATAGCTGCAATTGTATTGATGTAAATCACTTGATGGAAACTTTACTTGATTGCAACTTTCCTTGGCACCACGCTGCGGAGCCATCAAATGATCAAGAAGCTGAATACAATGCATGCGCCAGTTTGAGCCATGCCCAGTGAGGGACGACCCGAGTAATTTTCTTTTGTTGACCGTCCTCCAATCATGGCTCTCAAGTGGCCTACGGTGGTGTCCCTGAGCGATCACACCTACTTTTGCGGATCCTACGCACACGTTTAATTCACCTCACATCGACACGTTCTTCGCCGGAAAGGGTAGTTGAAGAAGACTTCCATGGGGGGGTTGCTGTGCTCCGTTCTAAAACCTTCTTGCCTCTGATGTTCATCACGTTGCTGCTGTAGACGCGAGTCCACACAGACCATTGACATCAACGGCATATGCATCGCGCCATGAAATACTCACGTTGCAAGGGTGATCGGCACCAAGTATATCGCCGGTGAAGCGATAACATCAGAGGACAGTGCAACAGAAAGAAAGAAAAGAAGAGGGAGACGAACAGTGGACAGAATTAACGCGATGATATCGGCAATTCGGTTTCAGATCATGAGCGGAGCGCCAGGACGAGAAGTTGATGATAGTGACAGCAAATAATTTTTCTGTAGTACGGGCTGAGTAGCATACCGACTGTATTGCACTTGCCTAGTCAAGGACTCGCAAGGATTAATTTCCTCCGACTTCGTCGTTTCCATACCCGGTATCCTCGGCTCGAAGCGACAAGGAAGCGGAAGCGGATACCTGGATATCAATATTGTTGACCATTGCCAGGCATCCGTACCCTTGGGAATGTGAAATCCATTATAAACATCGTCGTTGACCACTGCATGGGGAACGGCTATACGCTTGACTTAGTCCGTTTCCAAAGTAACAACTCACAACTCACAGAGGGGCACCGTAGGACTCCATCTTAGTGTTTGACAGATAATGGCATCAATATAGGGTAGCAGTGGTCTGTCATCAAATACTGGGGTCTCTCCTTGCCAACCATCGTGTTGGTATATGCCTTGTCCTGGATAGTCGGGTGGAGAACCATCACAAGGAGGAACGTGGTGATGGTAGCAATCGACTAGATTTAGTTAATACGAGGAGACATATGAAATAGGCCGATGTCGGACCCTGCTGCGATTGTTTAGGTGAGCGATGTAGAAGAATTCGTCGCGGCGTTTGAGCTTGCATCCACGGGGGCAGTGGCGTCCACTTTTTCCACCTCCCGGATCCCATCGAATACCATAGGTGGGGAGCTACTTTCTCCGCTCTGAGCCAGTGGGTCAGAACGAGTCTCATTCTGTTTCGTATAGATAGCCACCAACCTATCATTGCAACGCGGAATTTCTACCCAATCTTTCGCCTATTCTCTGGTCGGGGCTGCGTCCTTCTTGTTGCAAGCTCCAGGAAACCACGATGGGATGCTCAGAACCAGTCAGATGTCAGCTTTAGCTCACAGACACATTCTGACACCCGCATGCATTCCCGATGATGTTGACCATGTAGTCATCTGGGTCATAGCCGTAGACCGCGTTGATAATGACCGTTTCCACGTGAATGCCGTAGATGACAACCGTGACATGTCTGAAGAATTGATGTACGAATGCATCAAAGAAGTTGTTGCGGTCAAGCTTGGTCAAGCGTTGTTTGTGCGGTCGATCACAGGGCCTGCTCTCAACGTCCTCGTCGTCCGAACAGCAGCCATCCCCACAACTGCAATTTCTGTTGTATAACTTGTACAGTACGCACGCTGGCACCCTCGGCGGTGTCCTCAACGTCAACGAACAACCATGAGAATTCCTGACCGTTTAGGGGCCATCTTCCGCTTCAACACGATATCTACAACAGTCCTGTTGATCCTCATTTATGCTACGATATTCAGCACCGTGCTTGTCACAGACGAGTTACCGTCAGTCCCAAGAGACACGCGAGGGCTCGACCTGGACCGTGCTTGGTGGGATCTCCATCGGGTAAGCGACCCTCAAGGCTTCTGACGACTTCCATTGACCTTGCTCCCCAAGATATCCGCGAGACCCCATCCTTTTAACTCGCATGCCAACGACCTTGTCCGTGACTTTATTCTCGAGCGCCTTGAAGATGTAGCTTCCCGGCATCCTCATGTATCCATTGATTACGACACCGTCTCGAATGCATCATGGGCCAGTAATACACGCGCTGTCTATCAAGAAGGAAACAACATTCTTGTCAAGATAGAAGGCACTGACCCCGCTTTTCGCGAATCCGGGGGCTATCTGCTGTCCGCCCACTATGATTCAGTTTCCACTGCGCCCGGTACGACCGACGACTCCATGGGGGTCGTCACTTTGATGCAGATGGTGGAACACTTTGCGACGCACAGACCAAAGCGGACTGTCATATTCAATATCAACAACAACGAAGAATCTGGACTGAACGGAGCGCATACGTATGTCTTCAGATTCGATCCAAACTTGGATGGTGTTCACGTCCTCTACAAGTTTCTTACAGCATCCATGGGCCAACATCAGCGATGTTTTCCTAAATCTCGAAGGCGCAGCAGCAGGAGGGTAGGTTTTTGCTTCTTTCGTTCCATGGACTCAACGCTGACGACTTTGTCAAGTCGGCCGGTGGTGTTCCGGGCTACAAACATTGCACCTCTTTTCTCCTGGACACAGAGTCACGTACCACATCCACATGCCAACGTGATCTTTGCAGACGCATTTTCGCGTAATGTGATACGTTCCGGAACCGACTATTCGGTCTATGAACAGGCAGGTTTGGATGGTCTCGATTTTGCTTTTTATAGAGGCAGGAGTCGCTATCACACGCGGTACGACTCGGTGCCTGGCATGCAAGTTGGCAAAAAAGCCCTCTGGGCGATGATGGAAGCCACTCACGGAGCCAGTCTGGCTCTCGCAAATGATGGTACAGTACATGCTCAACCCCTTCCCCGACAAGAAAGACCTGTCTACTTTGAACGTGAGCGGTCCGTAATCCCGTTTATGCTCCAGGGGCTGATATTTCCTGGTCAGTATTTGGTTCTGCTTTGGTCGTTTTTTCGTTGGAAACATTGTTCATCACGAATGTGGTTTTGCTCTCCACCGGCCCTATCCTTCTCCTGCTCCTCGCGTACTCAAAACACATTGTCCGCCTGAGTAGGAGGATTCAGTTCCGCTATTCTGCCCATGCCAACGGAAATGGCCTTCGACAGAATGTGACGTACAGAGAGCGAGCGTTGACAACATTGAAGAGATTTGGAACTGAGTTTTGGAGTTCAACTAAGTTCTGGGTGGCTTTGGCGATCAGTATTGGTCTTCAGGCAGCTTTGATCGCTGGATATGTCAACTTGAACCCTTTCGTAAGCTGCGCTTTTCCCTTGAGAGTTGGCTTTTGACACAAATAATCAGGTCATTCATTCTCATCCTTTCCTGGTGTTCGCTTCTGCGTTGTCATTGGCCTATCTGTCAACTGTCCTGGTGGTTTCTTTCCCTTGTAACATTCGCGGTATCGTATTAGCCCCGGAACAACAAAGGCTCTCACTCCTTCTGCAAACATACGGCTTCACGTGGGCATTACTTGTCTTCTCCACGGTCGTGCTGCGCAGTGCAGAGATAGGTAGCACCTACTTCATCACCGCTTGGAACGTGTGCGCCCTCCTTGGATGCATCGTGGGTCTGGTCGAAGCAATGACGACTGCGCCCGGTTTTGAGGCAGGAACTGAGGCAGGGTCCGAGGCCCAATCGTACGTAGGGGACGACCGATACCAGGCTATCAGCACCGAAGAGGAAGCAAATGGACAACAGTCATCATCCAGGATTGTGGAAGATCCTGAACCCACAGAGACCACACCACTCGTTCAACGGGAACATGTATATCCTACTGTACCTGCCGACAAACGGCGAGGCGCTATCGGATGGTGGATCTTGCAATTGCTGCTCGTGGTCTCTCTTCCCGTCATTTTGGTATTCCATATTTCAGTGATGGTCCTAGCCGCATTGAACCAAACTCTCACGGATGGAAACAGTCCTGTCTTGGGTCAGTCTGCTCTGAACGTACCATCCAAGGTCGTGTTGCTCACAACCTTGTAGTATACAGCAATATGTCTGTCTTTGCTCTGCTGCTTGTTTTACCCATGTCGCCATTCAGCATCAACATCCATCGATGGCTCACGCTCCTCGTGCTCGCCACATTCGTACTTTCGACTGTGTATACATGGACTGCATTCCCTTTCTCACAAGAAACACCACTCAAAATATACTTTGTTCAAACCGCGAACCTCACTAGTTCGGGGGCGGGTATTGAACGTGCAACTACCGCGCTCACTGGACCCAAAAGTTTCTTGACCCGTTACATCTTACCGGAGCTACCATCTGCATTCGGCAAGGCTGTGGCATGCTACGACGCCCCAGATAAACTCGGTCTACAGACATGCGCATGGGAAGTCGAAAAGGAGATGGAACCCTCACCTGGAGGAAAGGACACCTTTTGTGATGGCACGAATATACCTTGGGTATCTTATTCACTAGATCGCATGGGGTCGAACAGCGCTCGGATCGCCGTTCAGGGTCTCAACACACGGTTTTGTACCCTCGAGTTCACCAACCGACACGTTTCCAAGTTTAGCATTGCCGGGGATGGGAACCAAGGCCTCCAAGAGGGTTACGACATCCCCGAGCAGGGATTAGGTCAAATTCAGCTCTGGAGCCGCAATTTTGGGAAACCTTCCGAGGTGACAGTCGAGTGGAAGAGCGGGGTCGCTCTGGAACTCAACGATGGACTGCAAGGAAGGGTGAGCTGTGGTTGGGATGAACATGAGCGTGCGACGACAGGGGGAGGACGATCCGGGGGCAAGATTCCTTCCTTGGAGGAAGTCATTCAATTTTTGCCGGAGTGGGCTGTGGTGTCAAAGTCGACCTCTGCTCTTTTCAGTGCGGGAATGGCTTTTTCGGTCTGAACGGGTTGATGTTGTATATTTGATGCTTTTTGAATTTGTAAGTACTGTATCATCATCTCTGTTGATCATATGCATAGGATTTTTTAAACCTACCTGGAGTGTCCCGAGTGTCCGTGCCACAGTCCGGAAGAGTACGGTCGATATCTGTCAAGATCTTGTCGGGAAAGGGCGGTGCCATCATGGGTCTGTAAGTTTGTTGGCGACTCCTGAAACTTTACGAGCCAAAGGGTCAGCTTCGTTGTGCGGTTCACGCGGTGTCTGGCGAACGGGTATTGCGGGTACGGGTACGGGTTGAGCTAGCTGGACCCGCACGCACACCGTACACTTTCGCCGGAGCCACCTGTGCGTTGAAGTCGCTGACCGCCCTATATGTTTACCTCTTCATTTGAATACTTGCTTTACAATTCTTCACCCTGGCCTCAAGCTGGAATACTTCTATGAGCATAATTGGGAGCAGGACTGGATTGATAGTGCCGAAGAGTTGGTTCGTACAGAAAGGTACCAACAGCATGAAGAAATGCCAGAAAAGAGTCATCCCGGCACAACTGTGGACATAGACTCAGTACGTGGCCATACTGATTATCATGGCTACACTCTGAGACTCACACTGACAGCATTCGGGAAGGACGATGACTTTGCTGATTATGCTGTTGGAATCCCGTCTACCCCAACCGTCAGTGAACTTGATGAGTACCTGCACCTCCCCACCATCAAGACCGATGACCCTCTCATGTGGTGGAATAACAACTGCCACAATCAGCACTACATCGGATGGTGCTTGACTCCCATTCTGTTCCAGGTTTGTGTCATGTCCGCAACCTGCATTCAACAATGCGTATTCTGTTAGCAACCTCGACTGCTGTAGAGCGAGTATTCTCGCAAGGGCAGCAGCTCCTTCACTTGACTCGAAACCAGTTGTCACCATCCACCGTTCGTTGCTTTCCTTTGAGTGCCTGGGGAAGGTCTGACTTACTCTACATGGAGGACCTTTTAGCAGCTGTGAAAACTCGAAAGATACATAGTCTATAATACCTCTTGCCTTATGTACCAGTAAGGACCGTTGGGATTACCCGCGGACACCGTCATGATGACGGGTCGGTGTGTACCTGTACCCACTGCGGGTACGGTGTTGAACGTTGACTTCTCACGCCACGATGTTACCCGTGCTAGAGTCTGTGACTTCCGCTCTCCCACCAGTCAGCTTGCCAGCTGCGCACCGACCTCTTTCTTTCTCTTCACCCGCCCACCACACCCAGCTGCGTGCGAGGCCTTTCCAAGCCCGCCGTGGCTACGCAGCTGGCGCTCGGGCCCCAGGCTCTCACAGATCGCAGCCGGAAGGTGCTTCGCACCTTCGCCCACACTTACTCTAGCTCATCTCTCTCTCTCTGAGCAAAGATCTAGTTTGTAGCGGTGGGAATATGATCAACGTTTCTCATCATGAATCATGATTTAGGTTCTGACCACATGATTGCAATTTGACGGCTGGCTGGACAACCAGTTGACATAAATTCAGCTGCTTTCCAGCATCACAAAAATTGGAAGCCAACGTTACGGCCATTTTCGTTTGGGCAACCAGCGCGATGAAGTTTCCTGCCCTTTGTTTTCTGGCCGTTCTTCAAGCACTAGCCTTGAGCAATGTGATCCGAGCATCCTCCCTTGCTCGGGACCTCACAGACTCTTGCTACTACATCCCATTGCCTCGTATTCCTGTATCGCACGCGAGCAAAACGGTGCCATGGGGTCAACCGTTGATCCAGTATCCGAACGGAACGACCTGCTGCTCCTCACTCGATCAGGTCCGGAATGCGCTTGACAAGATTGATGCTCAACTTCTACAGCTCTTGTCGACGAGGTACGATCACAGTTGCGTTTTAGATCCGAATAATATCATGCTGGTAATCTGTGATTAGGGCTGCATATGTGAGGGAAGCGACGCGCTTCAAGACGACGGAATCCAGCATCAATGTCCCTTCACGAAACGCACAAGTCATACAGGCCGCAATAAACGGTGCACCCGCTGTGCATCTCCCTCAGATCGTCGCGCAGAACGTGTATCAGAGTATCATCAATTCGAGCGTACAGTTTGAAGAGTGCATCGTACGTGACCGATCCAGACGTTGTTGGCTTTTAGTCGCTGAAGGAGTTTATGTATAGTTTAATACTTATGCGGGCTGAACTGATCTGTTCACGATATTGTGCTTTCTTTTGCATTTTGGAGGACGGTCGTAGGCAGGGATCACATAGCCTGCCAGTGTGTAGTACTTGCAATGCGTGATAAACCCAGCTCATTTGTAGACGGAAATGCAAGGTTCGAGTTGGCTACCAAGCAATTTGTTGAACATGATGTGTTTGGTCACGGTGATTGTAGATATGCTGCCAGATATCAGCGGATGTCCAGGATACGATGACCCCGGGACTTTTTGCGTAGGAAAGGAGCCACCCCGATGCTCATAGTGTACAATACCTTATCGTATTTCGAACGTAGTATTTTCAGTGTAACAAGGTCTTCCGACGAGAACAATATCCTATGAAAACCCACCAAAATATGGCCAACAATTTAGACATGGGACGAATACTGGTACCTGTGAAAGGGGATGTAATCGCAAGAAAACACACCTCTACATCATAAAGCACCGTTCCAGGCTGGAGGGCAATAGACGAGGTGCCTACAAGAAAAATCACAAAAAAACCTGCTGGTGGGTTGTTCCCCTAGAGTAGTGGTCAAAATACGAAGCTGAAGGAGGAGTTTGAACATGTTTCGTGCCAAAATGCGCCAAAAAGTAAGATATCTGTCATATATTCATGAACGGCTCAGACATGTTGATCACCCAACCTGGCCAAACGCTGGCAGCTGCTACAACAAGACTGTGATCTAGAGAAGGTGAACACTTGTGTTGATCAATCATGAGTTCGATCATGGGGAGGGCCACACGTGAGGGCGACGCGCGCCTTTCCTCGAAAGCATCTGCCCGTCGCCTAATCATCAAGTCCGATGCGAGATTCCGGTCGATCGTCAAACTCTCCAAGCGCTCCATGTGGACGATGACTGAGTCCAGTGCACGTTCCTCATTCTCGCCCCTGGTTATTGCGTACTTGATCTCTAGCTTGACGAGAGAACTGGCGACACCCTGCAAAACAATGTAAAGTCCACCACTGTTCGGAGACCAGCCGCAAATTGTAAGGCGCTCAAGTGAAGTCGAAGACGAACTCAGAATGTAGTTCAGGTGTTCACCCTCAATCCTACCCGACAAGGTAGCTTCGGTGAGCACATATCTCGGTGGGGATAAGGGAATAGGCTCAATGGGCCGATCGAACCAAGATACTTGCATGACGAGTCGTTTCAGGGTGGGCCACATAGTGAGGTAGGGGTAGGTTTGGTGTGGCGTGTTGGATCTACCTTGTACATGGACTTCTTCTAGCTTGTCAAGCCCACGTAGCGCATCTAGCAGCTCCTCGGATGGGCCTGCAGCCCAATCCAACGACAGTGACAAGGTTCTGAGGTTCTTTGCAAGCCGCAGAATGGACGAGAGGCTTGCAATAAACCGCTTGGGACGCACATGCGATTCATGTGGTAACGACTGTCCCGGCATGGATCCCAAATGAAAGTTTCTCCAACTAGGGTGTTGGAGAAAATAGCCTTGTGACAGGTGTGGGATGGAAAGACCGAGGCTCGGGCGCAGAACGAGCGCGTTCGCGAAGCTGCAAATCTCGGGAGGATATCCATTCCGCCGGCTTCGTGCACCTGGGTAGCGAAAATCACTCAACAACAGGTCAAGCGCACATGACCACTGCTTGCAAACGAGCGCGCACGAGAGGAGATCCTTTCCCCACGACTTGTACACCTGTGATGGATCGTAAAAGTTTCTAAAGATCATGAGCAAGATCTCTGTAGGAAGGTGGGTGGCCTTGTGGTCGAAAGGCAGAAAAACGGACTGGACGCGTGCAATGCGCCCGACGGAGAAAGAACCATCAAAACAACGACCACTGCCGCGCGGCCCAGGGGTGTACAGGAGTAGGGAGCCCGCAAATGAAACAGACACATTTTGGGTGTTAGCTGTCAATGGCTGGTTGATCTCGAACAAAATATGGGGGGGTTCTTCTTGCGGGTCTTCCATGAGCATCAGTTGCCCAGACGGTAGGGGAGCAAAGATATCCTGGCTAGTTGATAACATGCGCATGATATCTGATCTGTTTGAAACCTGTTCAATCTTGAAGATTGCGTTGAATATGGGTAGTGAAGATGTGTTTGGTGGATCGAACCTGTCCAAGTGGCGGTGAGATGGTGAATGAGGGACAATTTTCTGAGACCCGACGATCAGCCTCTTCGATGCGACCAAGTAATCTGAAAGGCGGCCACATACCCATTCCGATTCCAGTAAGGCTTGGGTTTCTTTAGTGTCGTCGCAACAGATGCAGATGCGGACACAGGAGAACAGACACTGAGCGCCATGGTCAAAAGACACATGAAGAATTGTTTTGACGGATTCACTGGCAGGATCGTCGGATGGTAGCTGGGGAATGTTTCCCTCCCAACTGTACCCGCTAACGATGCACCCAGACTGTATGAATGACATGTCGCAGTGGGTGTTAGTGGGGGATACGCCGATTCATAGTATTTTGATACATTGATTTGGGCGTAAGCTTTAATTTTGACCATCATTAATGCATCATGATCGGACTAAGCGTCGTTGAACGGTTCGCCGAGTTCCGATAACCACCCCTCCGAGCCACCCCTGCCGTACTTATACACGAACGCATCCTCCTCCTCATTTCACTCCCACCATGTTTGCTCCCCTTCCTGCCATTGTGGTCCACATCGCCAGCGAATCGGCCCGTAACTTCTCGGGCCATCCCAAGTTCCTGCTTGATTGCAGGGACCCACACGCCACATAAGGTGATTGGTCTCCATCTGCAACCAACGGACGAGGAGCAAGACGGCCCTCTTGGGCTCTTTGCCAGAGGCACCATCACTCAAGAGAGCCTGTGGCTGTCTCTCCTCGGCAACCTGGCCTCAGCAGCAACCCATCTGCCGCCTGAGTTCTCTGCAGACAGAGGAGGAGGAGGTAAGCTTCGTGCTAACAGACGTCTGAACACAACTAATGGATGCTGGCAGGTCATCAACCGAGCAACGAGGGATCTCCTGTACAGGAGCCAGCAGGACTTCAGGTCCCGGAGCATGACCACCTCACCAGTAAGTAACCCTACCCTGTCGAGTGGCAGATAGTTAACATGTAGTAGGATTCTTCCACCAATTCCTCTCCTCGCTTGCTGACCCGAAAATAGACTCTTCACGAGGTCATTACGCCGGACGGTTGGGGACCATAGCTTCTGCTACTAGTAGTTGATAACATGTCCGTGTCATCTGATTCGTTCGAGATCTGTCCAATCTTGACGACTGCGTTGGATATGGGGTAGTGAGGATGTGTATGACCTCGTACCAAGTCAAAAACTTCGGAGACAATTTAGACATGAACTTTTACAGGACGAATGCTGGTACCTGTGTAAGAGGATACGATCGCAAGAAAACACTTCTACATCATAAAGCACCGTTCTAGGCTGGAGGGCAATAGACGAGGTGCCTACAAGAAAAATCACAAAAAAACCTGCTAGTGGGTTGTTCCCCTAGAGTAGTGGTCAAAATACGAAGCTGAAGGAAGAGCTGGAAGATGCTTCGTGCCAAAATGCGCCAAAAAGCAAGATGTCTGTCATATATCGTATTCCATGAACGGCTCAGATATCTTGATCACCCAACCTGGCCAAACGCTGGCAGCTGCTACGACAAGACTGTGATCTGGAAAAGGTGAACACTGGTATTGGTCAATCATGAGTCCGATAATGGGGAGGGCCACACGTGAGGGCGACGCGCGCCTTTCCTCGAAAGCATCTGCCCGTCGCCTAATCATCAAGTCCGATGCGAGATTCCGGTCGATCGTCAGGCTCTGCAAGCGCTCCATGTGGACGATGACTGAGTCCAGTGCACGTTCCTCATTCTCGCCCCTGGTTATTGCGTACTTGATCTCTAGCTCGACGAGAGAACTGGCGACACCCCGCAAGGCAGCGTATAGTCCACCTCTTTTCGGAGACCAACCGGAAATTGAAAGGTGCTCCAGTGAAGACGAGGATGAACTCAAAACGTAGTTCAGGTGTGCATCCCCGAACCTACCCGACAAAGTAGCCTCGGTAAGTACACATCCAAATGGGGATGTGGGAATAGGCTCGATGGGCTCATCGAACCAAGATACATCCATGATGAGTCGTTTTAGGGTGGGACGCATAGCGAGGTAGGGGTAAGCTTGGTGTGGCGTGTTGGATCTACATTGGACATGGACTTCTTCTAGCTTGTCAAGCCCACGTAAGCGCATCTAGCAATTCCTCTGGTGGATCTGTGGTGCCATCTGGGGACAGCGACAAGGATCTGAGGTTCCTTGCGAGCCGCAGGATAGATGAGAAACTTGCAATAAGCAGCTCGGGATATCCATGTAATACACTCGACATATATTTCGGACAAAAGTCCTTCCAGCTGAGGTGGCAGAGAAAATAGTCCAGTGATAGGTGTGTGATGGAAAGACCAAGGCTGGGGCGCAGTGTGAGCGCATTCGCGAAGCTACAGATCTCGGGAGGATTTCCATTCTGCCAGCTTCGTACACCTGGGTAGCGAAAATCGCTCAACAACAGGCCAAGCGCACACGACCACTGTTTGCAAACGAGTGCGCAGGAAAGAAGGTCCCTTCGCCATCGCCCGTTTACCTGAGATGGGCGACAAAAGTTTTCAAAGATCATGAGCAAGATCTCCGTAGGAAGGTGGGTGGCCTTGTGGTCGAAAGGGAGAGCGACGGGCTGAACGCGTACAATGCGCCCAATGGTGAAAGAATCGTTAAGACAACAGCCACTGCCGCGCACAAGGGTGTACAGGAATGGCGTTCCCGTGAATGAAATGGACACCCTTTTGGTGTCTGTTGTCAATGGCTGGTTGATCTCGAACAACATATGGGAAGGCTCTTCTTGCGGGTTTTCCATGAGCGTCAGACACCCAGACGGTTGGGAACCATAGCTTCCGCCAGTTGGTGGCATGTCCGTGTCGTCTGATTCGTTCGGAGTCCGCCCGATCTTGAAGACTGCGTTGAATACGGGTAGTGAGGATGTGTTTAGTGTATCGAACCTGTCCAAGTGGCGGTGAGATGGTGAATGAGGGACAATTTTCTGAAACACGACGATCAGCCTCTGACGCGACCAAGTAATCTAAAAGGCGGCCACATACCCATTCCAATTCCAGTAAGGCTTGGGTTTCTTCAGTGTCGTCGCAACAGATACAGATACGGACAGAGGAGAACAAACACTGAGCCCCATGGTCAAAAGTCACATAAAGAATTGTTTCGGCGGATTCACTGGCAAGATCGTCGAATGGGAGCTGGGGAATGTTTACCTCCCAACCGTACTCGCTGACGACGCACCCAGATTGTATGAATGACATGGTGTTGCAACTGAACTCGTGGGAACTTGAATGACCCAAAAACTTGAATTTTTCCTCGTGTTAGTGCTTGAGAAAGACCTTCAAGTTGTCAAGCAACTTGGTAACTGCCGTTCTGAACGTCTAGTCGTATTTATTGTAACGCCTCGATGGGAACCCCAGCTGGAGACACGGGGACCTTCACTTGGCAGGGGGGCCACGCCGATGCTCATAGTGTACAATACCTTCAGGTACCGTGTCCTCTAGAACCACGTGATTGACGAAAGAAGATCACGATGTCCTAGAAGGATTGGCCGCTGACAAGGTGAAGAAGCTAGTTTGGATGACCTGACTGGGTACACTTACCACGATACGGACAAAGGACACGATACAAATAGATATCACCAGGTAATGCATAATGCCCTGTCGATCGAAGGTTATATTATCAAGTACGACTCAATCCTACAGTTTACTCTTTTCTGCCTTCTTGATGAAAGCGACACCGTTACTAAGAGCAACCTGACGGACGGTTAGAAGGATACATAGTACAGGAGTGCAATACTAACCTTGCCCGATGTGACATCCTTGGTGATGAATGCGATCTCGGTGGTCCCATCGAGACCGGGGCCCACCTCCCATGCCTCTGTCTCCAGCTCATCACCAGGCTTGACAGGTGACGTGAAGCGCACGCCAAACACTTTCAGAGCGCGTGTATTGCCATTTGCGACCTGCTGGATAAGACCACGAGCGACGGATCCGAACGAAGACAAGCCATGTAGGATGACACCGCCAAAGCCCAGCGCCTTGCCCACGGCGGGATCTGGACAGTATGACGAGTGAGTCGAAACTTTGCCGCTTCTAAGTGGCGACGGATCTACCGATGTGAAGTGGGTTGTAATCTCCGTTAAGACGATAAATTAGTGCTCGTTCCGGTGTCGTTTTATCTCTGATCACCCAGTCTGGTTTGCGGTCCTTGGGAATAGGCTTTGCCTGGGGTGCGCTCGCGATTACTTTGGAGAATTTGACACCGTTTGCTTTGGCACCCAGATTGAACGCAGAACTCTGAGTGGAGAAGTAAAAGATATATATATAGCAGCAACGTTCAAAGCGCGGATCAAAACACTTACAAAGATTTTTGCATAAACTATGCCGTTGGGATCTAAAAGTGATGACTCCCGCTCGACAATGATTCCAGATTCTTGAATGAGAGTGAGAACGCGGATCGAAAGAATGTCGTCCATTACTCACTGTTTTCATGGACAGCAGAGATTCTGTGTGAGAGCTTCCACCCTGGTCCACTTGCAACTGGCAAGTCCTTCAGGACCTCGATACTCTGGGTGGCATGAACCTAAGCACAAATGACAGGTAAGCTACATATGTGGAGTAGTAATATTTGCATACCACTTTGTCGGACCTGAGCTTAGGGAGCCCAGGAATGGATTCGTTACCGAATTTGCTCGCAAATAAGGACACGTCAGTGTCATCGCCTATTCAAGGCGATAGTATACCAAGCCTCTGATACGAGTCAACCCATACCCTTGAATTCAAGCACGACGGGGAATGTTGGCAAAGGTGCCCATGCCTTGTCTGTGATTTTTCGTCCAGGTGTTGATTAGGGGTAACTGACGTGACATACCGAGCTCTGCGAACCGACCGGTCAGGAGGAGCAAATATGTATTGGATGTAGCGTACCGTATACGAGAGAAAGGTCATCCTTCTTTGCACCAACACCGAGTGCGTACGTGATGATATCCTTGCGTGTCCACGAAACCTGGAGAGATGTTGAATTCGTTTGACTCGGGTATGAAGACAACTTGAAGACGTAGGCACTTACGGGCTGATCAGCAGACTTGTAGCCAACGGCTTTACCGAGGTCGTAAGTCATGACAGGAAGTGGTCAAGTGATGACTCATGATGCATGATGCATGACCGGTGACTCGGACTCGGACCAGTGAGCTTTGCCGATTCGATGAGAACGTAACAAGTTCATGCGCGTGTTAGTGTGTGTGTAGTAAAATGACATGCAGTTTCACAGATGGCCGAAGATTAAATTACGCAGTAGAGTTCATGATCGCACCTTTGAAAAAGTGAAGTGTTTGTTCTGCAATCTAGTCCAAAGGTAACTCAGGTATCTTAATCTCCCAACCCGGCCAAACGCTGACCGCTGCTACGGCAAGACTATGTATGCGAGACGGTGGGTAATTTCCGGGAAAGACCCTCAGTCTGATCAAAGGAAGGGATGTACATGAGCCTAACGTGCGGCTTTTCTTGAAAGCTTCTGCTCGTCGTTTAATCATAAGGTCTGATGCGAGATCCAAGGTGATTGACAGCCTGTTCAAGCGCTCCATGTGGACGATGACTGTGTCCAGAGCGCGTTCCTCGTCCACGTCCCTACGCTGTAGGAAGATTCCGAACTTGATCTCTAGTGTGACGAGAGATTTGGCAACACCTTGCAAGGCGGTGCGTAATCCGCCATTGGTCAGAAACGAGCCACGGATTGTGAGGCACTCGAGTGAAGACGAGGACGAACTCAAAATGTAGTTCAGGTGTGCATCCCCGAACCTACCCGACAAGGTAGCTTCGGTAAGTACACATCCAAATGGGGATGTGGGAATGGGCTCGATGGGCTCATCGAACCAAGATACATGCATAATGAGTCGCTTCAGGGTGGGGCACATAGCGAGGTAGGGGTAAGCTTGGTGTGGCGTGTTGGATCTACCTTGGATATGGACTTCTTCTAGTTTGTCAAGCCCACGTAGCGCATCTAGCAACTCCTCTGGTGGATCTGTGGTGCCATCTGGGGACAGCGACAAGGATCTGAGGTTCCTCGCGAGCCGCAGGATAGATGAGAAACTTGCGAGAAGCCGCCCGAGACGCGCAAGGGATGCAGCCGACATATATCCCAGACGAAAGTCCTTCCAGCTGAGGTGGCGGAGAAAATAGTCCAGTGATAGGTGTGTGATGGAAAGACCAAGGCTGGGGCGCAGTGTGAGCGCATTCGCGAAGCTGCAGATCTCGGGAGGATTTCCATTCTGCCGACTTCGTGCACCTGGGTAGCGAAAATCGCTCAACAACAAGCCAAGCGCACACGACCACTGTTTGCAAACGAGTGCGCAGGAGAGAAGGTCCCTTCGCCATCGCTTGTATACCTGAGATGGGCGACAAAAGTTTTCAAAGATCATGAGCAAGATCTCCGTAGGAAGGTGGGTGGCCTTGTGGTCGAAAGGGAGAGCGACGGGCTGAACGCGTACAATGCGCCCAACGGTAAAAGAACCATCAAGAAAACGACCACTACCATGCGGCCCAGGGGTGTACAGGAGTAGGGAGCCCGTACATGGAACAGACACATTGTGAGTGTCTGCTGTCAACGGCTGGTTGATCTCGAACAATAGATGGCGACCTTCTTCTTGGGATTCCTCTATAAGGGTCAGATGCGAGGATGGCAGGTGACCATAGCTGTCCCCACTAGTCGATAACATGTCCGTGATATCTGATTCGTTCCGAATCTGTTCGATCTTGAAGACGACATTGAATACGGGCAGTGAGGATTTATTTGGTCCATCGAATGATTGTCCGAACGGCGGTGGGGTAGCGAGAGCAGATGGAAATGGTGCGCGAGGGACAAATTTCTGAAACCCAACAATGAGTGCTGAGCCCCCGGCTGCGGAAAGTGACTAGTGAAAGGCGGCCACGTACCCATTCCGAGTCCAGCAAGGATTGGGTTTGTGCAGTGACGTCACAACAGACGCAGATGCGCACACTAGAGAACTGACGCTGAGCGCCGTGGTCGAAAGACACATGAAGAATTGTTTGTACGGATTCAGGATCGTTGGATGGAAGCTGGGGGGCATTTCCCTCCCAGCTGTACTCGCTGACGACGCACCCAGACTGTATGAACGGCATGTCCTGTGGGTGTTGAAGTTAGTCTCTCAACATGGAGCAAACCCAGTCAGTCAACGATCAACTGCACTGGTTTATATAGTCCAATTTGGTGAACAATGCGTGAGCCGGAAAAGTTTGATTCAAATCTGCAGAGTGGGCAGTGGTGGTACCTGCCACCGGCTACCAACTTGAAGTTTGAAAATGACATTGATTGGCAGATCAGTGACAGCCTGATCATGACTGGCTGAGTGGAGCTGGATCTAGTAACCCGATATGTTGTTTACCTAACAGTACTATCCCCAATCTAGACCGTTAAACTGAGTCCCTTAGTGGAGTAGTGAGGCTGTGACGATCTGCACTTTCGTGGTTCGGAGAATGTGTTGACAGATTGTTTATTTCAACTCTCAAGCTCGACGGGCCTGAAGCTTTGAAGACCTTCGAGTTGTAGAATCGTCATAGCAACTTTGGACTTCCGCTCTGCCGTACTACTATCATTGACATGTAATTCAAGGCTGAGATCTGGGGAGCGGACATATTTAATTATACACTCGCCTTCGAATCTTGTTGCCTCGTTTCGCTGCACGTTTCTTGACGAGGGTTGCTTTCCTTGTCTCCTCGTCAGTTCCATTGTCCCACGTACTTACCGTTCTCTGGCTGCAGGCGTGCTTTGCGCATCATACTCGGCTAGGTATCAGAGTCACTGGTCTAGTTCAGGAGAGTTCAATGTGTGACCATTTCGGGGGGCATATTAATCACGCTATCTGTCGTGTGCTGACACTGTAACACTGGCAGTGGCAACCTGAGTGGACGTTTACCCCTCCGCTTATCGTCCTCAATCTGTACGCGATGGGGAGATGCTCCAAGCTGCTAGGAACGAGTAGCAATAAACGGGGTGAACCAGTGCAGTCCTAAAAACACGAGCATTCAAATTTGTGTTTGCCTGCATATAACTACAAGCAAACACACCTCAAGGTCTCAACTTGACCACCGCGATTGCTGGAAGGCAATAAACGACGTCACAAAAAAACCATAGTAATGAAAATACCGACCCCGGGCGGAGCGCTGGCAGTGTCTCACTCATGAAACACGCCAAAAAGGTCGACAGGCTCGGTTACCTTGATCTCCTACATTGGCGCCACAACAAGACAGTGATGTAAAGGTGGGTTGGCTGTCAGTTTGACCAGCGGGAGGGATGCATGTGTGAGTCCAACGTGTAATCATCAAGCACAGGATCCAGGGCGATCGTCAGGCTCCTCAAGCGAGTCATGGGTCTAGCGCACGGCTCCTCATTCCCTACACCGCATGAATACTGCGATGCTGGTCTCTGGAGAGAACTTGCGACACCTTGCGAGGCGGTGTGTATTCTGCCATTGTCAGAAGAAATGGGATGTTGATTGTGAGGTGCTCGAGTGTAGAAGACGACGAGCTCAGAATGTAGTTCAGATGTTCATCCCCGATCATTACCGACCTAAGGAGACTCTGGGGATGTGGTAAATGGTTTGGTCGTCGAGATGGACGTTCTTGGTCCAGGGAACGGGTAAAGAAGATTGAGGCGACCCAAGCCCTGACGCGAATACGAGACTGTGCGAACAGGTGCCACGGTCGTTTTCATGTTGGCCCCGTGGAGCCGAGCGAGTGAGCGCTGTCCGTATTTCTCATAGACACGGTCCCACCACTCACTCGATGTCGCAGCCGCGTCTCTGGCCAAGACATGGTCATTGGAACACCTTTGGACCCAGACGGCGCGACTCACGAACCCTCCAAAGGCCCTACACCAGCCCTGCCAAAGACCTGCTCGTCCACATCCCCAAATCCAACATATATCGATTCGGAGACTCCAACATCGCCGCTCCCGTATTCCGTGATGTCGACTGGACCGTGAAAGAGGGCCAGAATTGGGCGGTTATAGGACGTGGATCCAGTCAAAAAACAGCTCTGTTTCAGGTACTGATCTTACATGTCCTCGGGAACCACATTGACAAGCGCGCATAGACGCTGCGTGGACACTTGCGGATCACACCATCGCCTCCTGGTGGACTCTTCCCTTCCTTGTCCGACCTACCGAGGGATTCGCATGATGCCATTTCTCTGGTGTCTTTTGCACATCGACCCAGTTCGGCGGGGAGTGCGTTCTATGATTACACCGCGCGATATGGTGCCGTCTGGGAAGAAGATCGCATCACGCTCCGAGAGAGCATGTTTGGAGAGTACGACTTCTTAAACCTTCGACCCAAAGGACACGTGTCAAAGACGCCCGAAGAACTGGCCGCTGATAAGGTGAAGAAGGCCATCTTTGATGATCTGTCCACGAGGTTGGGTCTGTCATCGCTCCTTGATCTGCCTCTGGTGGCTCTGTCCAACGGGCAGACTCGCCGGGCGCGCATCGTGAAAGCCATACTTGCTCAGCCAGAGCTGTTGCTACTCGACGAACCTCTAAGTCTGTCTCCCATACTCGAGTGGCCGTCTTGCCGAAACTGATGCGGATCCCTGCAGCGGGCCTGGATGTGAACAGCCGACCGACCATGCTGTCTGTCCTCCGATCCCTTCACGAAGCCCGTCGTCCAAGGATTATCATCGGTCTTAGGATGCAGGATCCTATCCCGGATTGGATCACACATCTCGCATTGATTTCCGATGGCAAGGTTCTTACCGGAACCAAGGAAGAAATCCTCGGAAAGCAGCAATTTTTCCAGGCCAGAGAAGATAGAGCGGCCTCTCTATGCTCTGCGAGCTCAGCAAAGCGCACAGAGGACGAAGGAAAGCCTATCGCCATCTTGAGAAACGTCACTGTCTCTTACGGCGAGCGCAAGGTCAGAAAGACGATCATGTCCCACCTATACGTCTCACCTCGCCGACTAGGTACTAAAATCGATCAACTGGACCATCCGCGAAGGCCAGCGTTGGCACCTCCAAGGCGCGAACGGTACGTACGAACCCCTCCATAAACCCACCCCCATCCCATCCACCCCACCCCCTAGGATCAGGCAAAACGACACTCTTGTCCATATTGACAGGCGACCATCCACAATCATACACCCAACGCGGTCCCGCCCACCTCGAGCTCTTCTCGCGTCCCCGCCCACGCATCCCCACACCCCACCTCCGCGCCCTCACCGGCGTCGTCTCGCCCGAGTTAGCCAACGCCTACCCAAGACGCGCACAGACGACCGTGTGGGACGTCGTCGGCACGGGGTTCGACGGGACGTTCGTCCCGGGTGGGACGAATGGCGTCGGGAGGGGGCTGGACGGGACGCTCTCGGAGGATATCCGCCTGTGGCGTATCGCGCGCGTGCGCGAGGTCGTCTCGGCGCTCGGTCCGCGTGCGTGGCGTGCCGTCGATGCGGATGTCGTTGGTACGTGGACGGACGTGGACGAGGCGTTTGCGCGGCGTGCGTTCGTGGCACTTTCGCCTGGTGAGCAAAACGTGGTGTTGTTGATGCGCGCGCTGGTGGGTCGGCCTCAGCTCGTGCTCCTGGATGAGGCGTGGGCCGGGATGGATGAAAACATGGTTCGCGCTGCGAGACGCTATCTCCGCCAAGGTGGCGTCGGACACGATCAGGCGGTCGTGGTAGTGAGTCATTGGGAAGAGGAACTCCCGTGGACGACAAAAGACGGATTGTACACCTTGAGACTGCAGGACGGGATCGGGACGCAAATTTAGGACACTTTTTTTTCATAGACTGGTATTTACAGGTATTCGCAAGTCAATCGGACACATAGCAATACGACAACAAATGCTTCACAGCGTATAAAAGACCGATCAGGAGAGAACATGGCTAGAAGGACAAAGAGACTCATCGGGATATCGTACACAACTCGCAAAAGGCAGGTAAAAAGATCGAGAGTGCCTCAGCCACTGGTAGACCACTTGGCAGCGCTGCTGCTGCTGGATCCGCGCCAGCTCGTGGTCGATTTGCCGCGTCTAGCGCCGCGCTTGGAGGAGACGACCGAGAACGTATCCGCGCCACCGCCAGCAGCCATCTCAGCGTCCACCTGGTCCGCCCAGCTGG